>OZ035873.1:28903491-29168154 GCA_964034865.1 Eristalis intricaria
ACACAGCCAGGAAAAAGTGTCACGTCAACACAACATCACCAAGTTCGAGTCTCGCCCGCTAGGAGCTCGAGAGCATATAAACCGAGGTTTCGTGTTTGACAGGTTCCACGAATCTGTCTCTTTTTCCGTTTCGCCGTTCGAGAATGCGTAAGCTGCCGCTGTAGTAGATTTGGAGTAGAAGTTTAATAAAGATTTTATATAGAAATTAACTTTCTGGCTTTTATTCCATAACATCTACATTGGTGACCCCGACGATGGAGAATGAACAAAAAGAAGCAGGGAGCGATGCAAATACGAGCAGAGCTAGCTTGGGCGAAGCAAGGGCGATCGGTGGAGCATATCACGAGCCAGAGATAGGAACAGTATCGGTGAAGATACCAAAGTTTTGGAAGGAGAAACCGGAGTTGTGGTTCACACAAGTGGAATCGCAATTCTACGTTGGTCGAATAACGTCTGATATGCGAAAATATCACACAGTAGTGGCAGCTATCGACAGCGATATCCTGAACCAAGTCAGTGATATTCTTCTTGATCCACCCGTGGAGAACATGTATCAAACCCTAAAATCTAAAATAATCGAGCGATTTACAGATTCCGACCACCAGCGCTTACGCAAGCTCCTGCAAGAAATTGAGCTGGGGGACAAAAGACCGTCCCAACTTCTACGAGAGATGCGGGACTTAGCGGGCTCCAGATTGGGTGATGACTTGCTCAAATCTTTATGGTTGCAGAGACCCCCACCAACCATGCGTTCCATAATATCTGTCAGCACGGAAAAATTGCCTAAATTAGCAGAAACAGCTGATAAGATTGCTGAGGTGAACGAAACTCCGCAACTGGCCGCAACAACACGTCACAGCCCATCTAATTATAGTACCGAACTTCATCGGCAGATAGAAGACCTAACACGTGTGGTTGCTGAATTAAAATCGAGTCACGTAATCAACCGAAGGAGGCGCAGTCGTTCTCGTTCTCGCTACCGCAACGATAAGAACGTAAGAGTTACTATTGCAGAGAATCCCGGAGACGAATGCTGGTATCATCGTGCTTTCGGATCAGATGCTCAAAAGTGTCGAGCGCCCTGTAAGCATAATAAATCGTCAAACTAGAAGGCCAGTCGGTAGCGGCGACAACCTCTGGCCTGGAAAACTGTCGCCTTTTTGTTTCGTGATCGTAAGAATCACGGTTTGAACTTTCTTATTGATACGGGCGCTGACATTTCTGTGATGCCCGCAACGCCCGTAGAAAGAAGAGTCCGCAACAATAACTCCACACTATTTGCTGCCAACAACTCACGAATTTCCACATTTGGCAACAGAATGATGACGGTAGATTTAGGTTTACGACGAGTTTTCAACTGGGAATTTGTCATCGCAGATTTGTCACGCCCTATCATCGGAGCGGATTTTCTCCGACACTTCGGTTTAATGGTGGATTTACGTAACCGACGTCTTATTGATCGTATTACCTCCCTTTCCAGCGTCGGTTCAATAACCTCAATTCCATCCACGAAGCTAACGAACATCGACTACAAGGCCCCGTATCATGGACTGCTGCAGGAGTATCAGGATATAACTCGGCCATTGGTAAGAAAAACAATCTGTAACAGCGCTGTTTTTCACTACATCGTCACCAAGGGGCCACCGATCCATGCACGTTACCGACGCCTGAGTCCCGAGAAGCTCCGTGAGGCCAAAGCTCAATTTCAGCTGTTAATGGAGCAAGGCATTTGTCGTCCATCAAAAAGCCCATGGGCCAGCCCGTTGCATATGGCAAAGAAGGCAAATAACAGTTGGAGACCGTGCGGGGATTTTCGTAAATTGAACAGCATCACCACGCCAGACCGCTATCTCATCCCGCATGTTCAGGATTTCAGTCAATTCTTAGCGGGAAAGACTATTTTTTCAACACTTGACCTCCAACAGGCGTACCATCAAATACCTGTAGATAGAGAGACTGTGGTGTCAGGCATACTTTCTTTGTATCCTGTTGAATTTTTATTTTATATTTTTTACTAAATGCCAGCCATCATACTAGTGATGTTACAACTGTGGGGAACCACCCACATACGTTGGATCAACCTGGGTTGGAGACCCTACTTTTTACCGAAGGTTCTACTGCAGGTGTAACATGCTGGTCTATATTTACAGTAACCCATGAATCGATAAAAAACGCTTTATTGAATACGATTAATACTCCGCTACAAGTTTTTTTTTCGGAATATTTAAATTAAATAGGTTTCTTTCTCTTTCTCTTTTACTTTTGACATGACATCAATAAAAAAATCCAATCTCTACTTATTGTCTCTTAAAGCTATACAATCCATAATTTTCCCGTTGCCGAATATGAGAATTGCACCAAGGTCGGGTTCGCTTTCTCTATTTTCCTGTAATTCACATCGATGCCAAGAGACAGCAAAGAGAAAAAAAAGCTTTGAAAATGTATACACGATTCTACAGTCAAAATACTTTCATATTCGGGTTCAAAATGGTTCGGAACGATAAATTTATTAAGATTTACCCATTTTCAACGCTCATATGGAATAAAAATCTCTCAATTTAAATACCAATGTATCAAAATGATCCGTTATGTGTACCCACTTATTCGATTTATGTGATGTGGGTTTGTAATTATCTTGCATAAATGAATACTTACCAAGTACTCCAAGGCGGTAATTAATGGTAACAACGAGTATCTGACCATAGCTAGCTAGCACGGAGCCATCATACGGGTTTCCACTGTTCCATTCATACGATTCGCCATGGACAAATACTAATACGGGATACTTAGTTTGACCACTGCTTCCAGAACCACCACTGCCGCCGCCATTACTGCCACCACTGTTGCTGCCACTATTGCTCCCACTGCTACTACTGCTGGATGAATCTCTGGAACCAACTGCAAAGGGAATAGAAAAGAGAGATGGGAAATGTACTATCCGAGAATTGATTGACTTATTTTTCAAATAGATTAGTTGGGCAGGCAGCTGCAAACAAAAGGGGAGATAAAAAATATGTGAATGACTTCATTCAGTGAGAATCTCGTTAGCATGGTTTGTTTTAGTTCTCCGAACCTTCTCAAGGGAATTAAATGTCTATATCTAAATGTCAACCGAAAGAATTTCTAACCAATCAACGGCAAGGACGAGGACAAATGATTTTGTTTTGGACACACCACGTTGAGTCCAATTAAAGGGGGCTGGAATTTCTGGAATTAACCATAGTGAATCAAAGTACATCGTACAGTGAATCAAAGAATATACAGTAGACTCACCCTAAGTCGAATTGTCAGGGGATACCATAATTTGTTCGAGTTAGAAAGAGCTTGACGTAGAGAGAGGTTTTTGTACGGAAAATTGAGAGCACTGTAGTAACTCTGTCGAGTTAGAGAGAGTTTCGAGTTATGGAGAGTTCGACTTAGGGAGAGTCCACTGTACTTTTTTAATTATTGAAAATTAAAATGAAATAAATTGCATGTTTTTACTTATTTTCATAGTAAAATAAAATAATTTCAATTTTTTTTGTAACTTTTACAAGAAATTAAACCAAAATTAAAAACAAATTCACCCGCCAAACAAAATTGAAACAGTTGTTTTATAAGATCAATGTTAGAGTCCATTTTCTTTGTATGCCTTATCTCAGATAAAAGACTACATCCACTATTTTGTCGAGTTGCTTACAGTTGTATATTTTTGCCATTAACCTTCATTGTCCATAAAAAACGGGTGGAAATAAAAAAATGTCTTCTGATAAGTCTCTTTTAATATGATTTATTAGTATAAAGAAAGTTAAATTTCTTCAATTGATTAACTTAAGTGTGCAGTTTTTAATATTGTACAATTTTTTAAACATGATGGTTTTTTCTTGTTAATCTGCAATTGAACGACCTTTAAAAAATTTCAACTAACTATAGTAGAAGGATAGAAATTGTCCAAATTCATCTGATAACAGTGCCGAATTCAATGATAATAATAATAAAAATTTAGTTTATAAATTTAATGCATAAAGATGGTTCCGAAGCCTGCACACCTTCCAAAAAGCCTAATTTATCGAAAAGGACTATAAACAAGCGGCTAGAATATGCCAATGTGTAGGTACAAAAACCAGACGAGTTTTGTAACCAAGTAATTTTTTGTAATTAATCCCAGGAAAAAATGTCAGCTGTGATGTTCTCCGACTTGTGTGGAGGAGGTTAGAAACTGCCTTGGATCCAAAAATTTATTTTCACATTCCAGCATGGTGGAGGAAACAAATTGGGGCTACCCCCCGGGTATAATTGTTAGTGAATAAATATATTGGGCAGTTTTCTTTGCTGGCCGTTTGGCAAGGGAGGTGAACACTTAGAATCGTTTATGACAATTGAGGGTTGTAAGTCTAAAGGTTCGAAGTGGGCCTAAATGTTCCAAATCTATTAATATAATCCAAGCCTAGTTAAATATATGAATGTTCATGTTTCTTATACAATTTCACCCACATACAAATAAAGTTGTGGTAGGGTCTATGTTTCAATGCACTTTCGTTCAAAAGGGTTTTCTTTTTGTCGAATAGCTATCTCTTAATAATCAGATTGGCACTTAGACCCGTTAAACTTAAGGCTCCGGCACATAAAATACTTTACATGCTTAGCGTCAAGGCATCCGTTCATGGTGCAGTTCCTCACGCAAGGTGAATGAATACTTCAACACACAGCTGATTTCATTTGACAGTTTCAATTGAAAATTCACGCTGCTTTGGTTATGACTATATGACACTACATTTTTTTTATATATTAAATCGCATATTTGTAGAACAGACATCGAATCTTTTTTGGAAAGAGGCATCAATTATATTGTAAAAGCTCATACACCTGAACTGGATGTTGCAGCGCAGCCGAAGCGAGGAATGTTTCACATTGGAATAGGTGAAAGTAAGTCATCTTCTTTTTTGGGGATGACTTAGTTATCGTCACACCTTCCCAGACGGAACTCCAGCGCGCATTCGATAGGTTTTTTTTTATTCGCATTCGAATTCGATAGGTTTGTGGTCGTAAGTGCTGATTTCGGAATGAAGATTAAAGTGGACAGATCAGAGATTATGGTAATTTCCAGAACGCCTGTTCCATGCACTCTACATGTTAGTGGAGTCGGAGATATGAGTAACAATGTTTTTGAACACTAGCTGAAATTGACTGGAAAAAATAAAACTTGGTTGGAACACAAAGGCCAATTTACGAAAAAGTACATTCATATATATATCACACATTCAATATATAAATCCTCCGTAGCGTATATAAGCACACGGGGCATGAGCTCATGCTTAACTTAATACCTTGAATTAATTTCCTTTTCGAACTAAGTAAAAAAGGATTTAAATCAAATCCTTTCTCTTCTCTTCCTTTACCCAGAAGGGCGTTCGTTTCTTCAGATTTTCATCAGCTCCGAAGCCATAGATACGCATATGATTTATCATCCAGTCTTGCAAATATCTTACAATATTCGATATGCTGAGGGAGATTTTTACACTCGGTGATATATGGGATATTACACCGACAGGATAAGGATCCATACTAGGATTTCCTTTTATGTTCACAGGTGCATTGAAGATTACCTTCGGTGGCGACATGTGTCATACATATTCATACACATTGTACTCAGTGTTATACACATTTCTATTCAATTAAGAACATTGCATTTTTTTATACATGCTACAATGATATAAAAATGAGACATATTTTTTAAAATTAATGCAAGGCTTTGGAAGTGTAACTTATAAATATACATTAAATACATAAATGAAAGCATATCATAGGATGCATAGACAACTATACTCCTTTTATGAAAGGTCGATATCATAGATTACTACTTTTATGTTGACTAAAAGCTTGGATTTAAAAATAATCAAGATGAATGATTGTGTCTATGCTCTTAAGACAGTTCCCCATCCCTATGCGAAATGTTACGTATTCGCCCAAGTGGCCTTATTTATCTCTTGGAATTATTGCACGTCTTTATGTGAAGTGTTGAGTATACGCCACCGTGGATTTACTTACTTACTTCCTCATATGGCGCTACAGTTCAGGGTGAACCTTGGCCTCAACTAACAAACCTCTCCAGCTGTCACGGTCCTTAGCTGCCTGCCTGCATTTGCGCACTCGAAGCCAGTTGGGGTCTTGCTCTACTGTGTTTTCCATCCGGGTTAGGTTCGAAGACTTTGCGGGCCGAAGCATTGGTGTCCATTCGCTCTACATGTCCTGGCCATCTGAAGCAACTGTTGCGCAGGTTTTTGACTAGATTAATATCACTGTACAGCTCGTACAGTATGCCTGTCAAGGCATACGGGATCATATATTGTCGGAGGAATTTTTTCCCTCCAACCGACCCAGGATATCCTCTTCCGTTTTTGACAAAGTCCATGATTCGGCGCCATAGTGTAAGACTTCTTCGTTGTTCGAGATAGGACCTACTACTCAATTGCCTTCTTAGTCCAAAGAAAATAGAGTAATTCTTCGTTTTATCTCTGCCGAGGTGCTGTTGTACGACGACATATATTTGCCCTCATTTATTGCTAAACCCTTTACTAGTCACTCTCTTCAATTTTTACAGAAATTTATACTCTGCCATCAAGTCTGAATTCATGTCATAATTTGTTCACGTAAAAGCCACGAACTTAGAAGTAGTTGCGGTATTCCAAGATTTTTCATATGGACAACTGCCAGCTAATAGCGTCATAAACAGGGTTAGGATTTTGTTGACATAAAGAATAAAAGAAGGCAAAATGTAGCACTTAAGAAGCCATTGATAAAAGATGCGAAAAGAAAATTAACTGCACATTTAGCTATGCGAAGTAGAATGGAACTACCAAAAGTCAGTAGTTTTTTGTGTCGACTAAATGGATTTTAGGAATGCGTATTACGTAGTGTGGGTAAAGAAGCATGTTTTGCACAGATATCCATACACGCAAACACGGATTTCGAGAAAAAAAAAACAACAGAAAAAGACAACAACGACACGAACAAGCAATAACGGTATGAAAAGCCAAACAACGGAAACATAAAAAATATATATTAGTATTTGGAATAACAGGGACATGAAACGTGTGTACCGTCGAAACGGTCTTCCGATTCATCAGTAAAACCTGCGCTGAACAATTTTTGTTCCATAAGACTTTCTAACTTCAACAACTTGCTGAAATTTATTCTTTTGATATTAGACATTGAAGGACACGGATGGGGTCCTGACAATCTCTTCAAAACTGAATATATTTTCTAACTTCAGCTAATCTGTGAAGGAGATGGCTGAATACTTCAACATTCGGATCTGTACTAGGCCTTAGAGACATTCCAAAAACCTATAAAGTTGACGAACTTGCTAAGGATGCGACAGCATTGCTGCTTCTGGGGACACAGTAATATATGCTCATCCTACGTGCAAGCTGAGACGCACAACCCTAGGCAGCTAACATGTACAACCTCAAACACTGGACCTAAGCTGGATCCCAAGATCTCGAAAAACTCTTATATGTTGACAGATCAAAACTCATCGTTACGTAACCACACATTACATTTAAGCAGAGTACACTTAGTCTCTGGGTCTGTGGCTCTTACAACGTACAAAGTATAGTTACAAATTATAATATAAACTACCATTTGAATAACTTCTTTTTAAGAAAGAAAGGCTACTAATACTAAGTGTTTAATTCATCATCACAAAAATCCTAAGCCATTAACAAAAGCCTAATCAATCGCATCCATGAATATATTTTCTTCAAAGGCTCCATAAATTTACAAGTTAAATGTAACGAAAAAATATTTGCAAAGCGGTTGATAAAGTCACCATAAAAATATCGTACAACCTTATCAAGTTCGCTTAAAAAAACGGATCGTAAATTCCGGTTATTCAATTGAAAGCCACAACAAGTCAAATGTAATGAAAAATGTTAATGATGCATCCAATGGAAATTGTTGCATTCGTTATCTGCGTTGTGGGTTAGCCTTTTGAAATTTACGATTTGGTCGTTATGTGGCGATTAAAGTATTCTTAAATTTGAGGCGGTGATGTATTCCAAAAGTTGCAGAATGTCGTGATTCCGCTTCGAATATTTTCACACCTCACTTCATTTATTGTAAAAAATCTAAAAATGTTGTTTATGTGAGTGCACAGCACTCTTAATTTTTCGATAAATCAATATACGCCGGCATGCTCAGCCTGCTGCTACCAGCAAACTGAAGTGAGGTTATTTATGAATTCAACGCAACTCCAAGTTGAATAAGGCGTGTTGGTAAGCACAGACTAAAATATAAAATATTCAGTCCGAAAAAGCACCCCAACCTAACTTTGGGGGATAGATTAAGGGAAAATGTTTTGCTCACTGACGTGCACACCTGTGTTCCATTAAAAGGGATTTTGTTATGATTTTCAAAGTGTGGTAGTTATTCGTCATATCTAAGTATATTTTCGAAATTACATCATAAATAGTAATGGAGAGGTATAATTGCTATTAATTGATTTTGCGTATACAAATTGTTAAGTAAAATGATGATTAGAGGCTTGTTAATGCCTTATGTGCCACATCGCTTTTCACTTAAAAATGCATGCACTCTGTTGTCCAGTCTTATAGACAGAACTGAGTTTTAATGACATTGTTAATCAAGTGAAAATAATTATTCCAATTATTGAGCGTTTTATGTACTGCAAGGTCGTATAAGATCTAAGGTTCCATAACCCACACCTAGGTAAAAGTTGGATCGAGGTGGAAAAACGGTAAGGATACTCAGCTTGTGGGTTGATATTGATTGAAGTTTGATTCCAAATTTATTCGAAAAGCTTGAGAAAAAGTTCCTCTACAAAGATGCCCAGACTTGGTAGCTATTTTATGGCTGATTTCCTGTCTTAATTGCGATTTGCAATATTAAAAAATTAAATAATATTTAATAATGAAAAATATTAATTGTAAACATATGAAAATAATATTAGATTTTATTCTTTTTATTAAAAAAATAACCTTGAGATCTAAATTCATTTGATAACTAACGCAATTTTCCAACTGAACCGAAATCGCTTGGTTTGGATGAACTTTGACAGAAAGCTCGGTAGACTGTTCAAACCGAGTTGAAGTGTTGTCAAATATGATTACCTGTCAATATTTATGTCTATGACCGGAAAAGCAGATGTTTTCTGGTAGGAAATAAATAGTGTTGAGTAGATAAGAGAAAAAAAGACCTCAATTTAACCGATAGAATCAGCAATAATAAAACACTTGAATATATTTTTTCCGATCAACTTTACTGAAGGTACGACCGTATTGCTTGGCAAACTACACAAGAGAGATCTTTATTCATCTTCACTGCTCTCACACCGGTAGTCCCTTTTACATGTTTATCTCTTTTTTTTAGAAGAGTGCCTGAATTCGTTATAAGGGCTGCTACATCAAGAAGGTTTTAACTAGCTTTAGTCGAAAACGCGAGGTTTCGAAACACCAAAACAGTATGGCACAACTCGGAGGTTTGGAGAATTTGGGAAACCTCACGATGGGCTGAACTATCACCTAATTATCTCCTAGTGTTGTGTACGCTCTACCTCATTGATAAAGTACCTCTCTCTTCTGTCGAGGCGGAAATAAAGAGAGATTCCATTCATACCGTGGGCGACACTCCAAAAGAGTGAGATGGGGCAAAATTGCGATATTCAGTGTATTCAGTGTCATACTTTAGTGTTTACTTTACTACAATTATTGTTTATACACTCTGCACTGATATCATAAAATAAATGTATTTATTTGGATAAGTACAAGACATTGGAAATTTGTCTTATTACTTTAAATTAAACACGTAACTAAAAATGTGTCGTAGGATGCGAAGATCACTATGCGCCTTTCATGACGTGTCGTTATCATACATGTATGTATTACGACTTTTATGTTGAGCTTGTATTAAGAAATTATTAAAAGGAATAATTGTATCTATGCTCTTAGGAAAGTTCCCCATCCTTATTCGAAATGTTACGTATTCTCCCTAGTGGCCTTACTAATCCCCTCTTAAAACTATTCCATGTCCATATGTGAAGCGTTGAGTATACGCCTCAGTGACGTTTCTAGTCACTATGTTAAATGTTAGAGTAATGTGTACACTGTAAAGCATAAATAAAAGTCCGTCGTCGATTCTAAATTTATGTAATTAATTCACTCAAAAGTCACTACAACAGATGTACGTTCAAGCTGTTCGATTCCAAGTAGCGGAAGAATGGCTACTGTTTCATTATTTTTGCATGGGATGTTTGTAGAGTGAAACTGCTTAGACTTACGTCTGGTGGTGAGAAAAGAACTGCGTGGTTTCTAAAATCTGGAGAAGAAGCAGAACAAAAGAGACTGTATTCTTTTGCTAGAATCTGTTTCTCATGACCAGTACACCGATGCTCGAGAAATTGCAAATAAGCTTAAGAGCAGTCCCGGAAAGAGTTCGGCAAGAAGTTGAAAAGAAAAAAAAAGGTTTTCTGGCAAACCATACGCCGACTCAGAGGAAGGAAATTCGACATCATCAAAGGCGTCAAATCTGGTGTCTTGCTTTAACATGGGTTGAATATTTTGCGCAGGTGGAGCGAGCACTTTTCGGACCTGCTCAATCCCGAACAAGACCCAGAGGTTGGCAGCTTCGTAGTATTAAGTGGGCCAGAGAACAGTCTAACGGTGAAGGAAGTCAATTTTGCGATTGAATCACTAAAAGTTGACAAATTGGGCGGTTTGTGTGTAATCCGGCCAGGAATGCTTTATGCACTAGGTAGGGTCACTCGTGTGATTAAGGTGGGCGGGGAACACGGTGAACAAACTGGGGCGCCTCTTTTCAAAAAGGGGGACAACAACTTTTGCTCCAACTACATGGGCATATTCTTTCTAAGTCTCCCTGGGAAAGTCTCCTCTGGATTGGTTTACGAGGAGGCTTGGGAGTATGCCAAAACGATCAACAGCTCTATTGTAGCTTTTAGAAGGTATACGACTGAGTTCCCCTGGGGAAACTCTGAAGTGTTCTGCTGGAGATTGGTGGTCTTTTGAAGGTCATTTGATCAATTTTGAAACAGATTTGAAGATCTGAATTTCTGAAGGTCGAACTTGATGATAAGTTAATTACCGAAAGAATAAATTTGCGAATAAAAGCTGCAGAGATGAGATTTCCTCGTGCTGTTGTGAGAGTGACTCGCGGCTGCTTCTTCGAACAGAAAGGACTATGCTTCGATGGTTTGGTTACATGACACGAATGTCTGGTTATTTTTTAGGCATGCTTAGAGTTCGATTCCATGAGGTAGGCGACCGCTGGGTGGGTCGCTGGTAATTGGACCTGCTGAGCTGAGGCATAACTCCTGATGAATAAAAGTCTATATCCCCCCATCGAGTGGATTGAGGATTTCTCGAGAGCGTTTTATGCCCGCGACGCCTTTAATAGATTATGTGTTATTATGTTGCCTTACTAGTATGACAAACGTACCTTCCACAGAATCAATATGTTAATAGTAAATAGAAAATTTTAACAAATTCAGCGTTTGTCTTCCAACCGATATTGTTGAAAGAGAATTATTTAAAACAGAAGTCAAGAATTATAGAGACTCGCAATTGCGCATTTGATCATTGTTGAAATTTTGAAACGAAATCAGGTAAATGACATTCATATTGGTCCGTTTATGTGGCAAGAAAGGTAAAATCTATCAATACCACTTACTTTCTGCATTAAACTGAGCACGAACGTTCCAGGACGTTACTTCGGCTTGACGTATATAATTAAAACAGCGATCTCAAACACGACTCGTTTGTCGTGGTAAGACACTGAAAACAATCTGCATTTTGAGTTTTCTCTAAGACCATATGGTAACACATAAATTATTCTCATGCTAATAAACTGCTTGGATGACAAAATCAATTTCCTATGAAGTTGATGAAAATCCTTGCCAACAGTTTACTAATCCCAGCCCACCGCTCAGACATAAATGGGTCTATAGATAGTAATTTATTATTTATCCCTACAAAATGCGCAATGTTACAATTTCTTATATTCTTAAATATACATTTTTTTCACATTCAACGGCCACTGGTGCTTATAAACAGTATCCCCTTTTAGGTGCAGAAATTAATCCTTTGTGAAGCTATTATTTCTCCTTCTTGATTTATTGACATTTTTGACATTTAGACCTTCGTCATAAAACGAGAATGGCGTTATCGCAGACCGTGCTCACGAATACTAGGACACTTGTCTCGCCTTTCACTTTTCTTGAACCTTCTTTGGAAATGTATACGCTTCGTAAATGTATAGACCGGAAATAACTTGAACACCAGCCAGCCTCAGGCTAATAAATATGTGCATATATATTCAGACACAAATATATATCACTCAAAAGTAACGACACTTAGGCACGAGTTATGCATAAAAAAAGGAATCAACGGCACAAGCAAAAGTCAACGAATAAGGATACTTCTAAAAGCTTTCTCCGCAATGTTTTCCTTTCAAGGAAAATAAAAACACTGATAAGAATATATACATATACTAACGTGTGTACATAGGTATGTATTATACATTCGAAAACCTTCTGTCAATATGCTTTGTTTTTAAATTCATGACGTGTTAGGAAAACAGAGAGGAATCCGCAATGATGAGGTTTCAGTTGTAAGTGGTTATCAAACTGAAAAGAAAATGGTATGTCATGCCAAGCCAAGGCCCGTAAGTGTTCATACAAATTAATGGACTCAATTGCAGGATTTACTATACCGAAATACAGATAAGACTTTCGAACGTACGAATGAACACTTTCTTTTTTATTCTGCTGTAATGCCAGCCCGGGGTGGATTCAATCAATAAGGCGCCTCCTTTTCGACGAGTCATTACTAACAGTTTTTGGGCCAAGTTGGTAACGTTCCATCAACAAGAACAGATCTCAAGTTCTATACATGGCAGTTTAAAATGGGGTTTATGGTTAGGGGTGGTCTTGGAATCTTAACGCATCCCACCGAGGGATTTATTAATATATGGTAATGGGTTGTGTATAGTCCGTGGTGGAACTGTCTAATTAATGAATCGCCGCACAGTGGTCCCGCAGAGGAAATAAATACCCGAAGTGACATATTTTTCCGGGCCAAATGGTTCATTTTTTTCGATTTTACAAATATGAGAACCTAAAAAGCCAAAATTTTGTTGACTTTGGATCATCCGTTTGGCTGTACCGTTAGCTCAAAGTTGGGACTTTGAAAATTACAAAAATTGACGTATTTTTTAAGCAAATTTGATATGTACATTGGAACCTAAAGTAATTTTTTTTTAAAAAAGCTCATACATCTTGCTTTCAAACTGCGTTTTCAGTTTTTTTTTATTGCTTACCAATTTTTTAAACCAGGCTTTTAAGTAAAGGCACATTTTGAGAGGGGCATTTAAATGTTTGATGGACTATAACAAATATAGTCCAAGAGTCTCGAACAAGATCACTTTTGACCACTTTGGGAGTACGAGGCATTTAAGTGGAGCAATGTCGTGCATTTTTCGGCATTTTCAAGCGATTTCCCTTGCAATGCATGTATTGTGCAAGAGATGCCGAGGATGTTTTTATTATTGTGAATTAGAATTCTTTGGGTCATAAAATTGTTATAATGTGATATGTCATAAATGAATGTCGCAATGGGGCAAAAAATGGTGGGTAATTAGAGCGTTATTGGCGAATATCTATTTCTGACTTTGAGGCATCAGGAATTAGTTTATGATTCCGAAAATATTGAAGATTTCAATTAGGAAGATGACGTTTTGCTTTATATAGATATCGAAAATACTTTAAAAATTGCAGTTGCACTCCAGCATTTGTTGTGCAAATAGATGTGCAACTCATAAAAAGATTCAGTGTTATCCTGGAGACAATATGCAGCAATTTTTGGATTGACCCCGACAAGTTTGGAGCTTATGCCCAGGAAACCGCTACAATGGCTACAAATTCATATCCCTGGTATTATGTGACAGCAACAGTGCATAAATTCTGTTCCACGGAGCAGAAATAATATCATCAGCAGCCTTGCCCGTCGGATCATTGTCAGAGGAGGCGCAGGAAAGTCGGAATAAAGACTATAGGTACTATCGTATTAATAATAGTAGAAAATGTTCTCGTTCGGTAACAAATTAAGATGTTATTCATCAAATGTTGGTATCATCTGATCCCTGGATTACGTATTTAAGGCCTGAACCAAAAACAAAAGATTCGCTGCCACTTAGTACTGAAGCGCAAGCCTTATTATACTGAATTGCTTAGTTTCTTTAATTCCAAATAAAGTGTACGTTATCAAAACTTGTAAAATTGAATTAATATATATAAATAGTGATAACATGTTTGCTGCAATTGCAATTTGTTTGCATTTCGAGTCATCGACAATAATAAATAATTATTTTTTTATTTAAACAAAAATTGTGCATTTAAACAAAAAAAAAAAAGTGTTTTTATAATTTTTTAACTTAAGATTTCTCCGTTAGCTTATGAGACACACCAACCATTTTTGAAACATAATAAGATCTCGTAGTACTTGCACTAAGTTTCAAATTTCATTAAGATCGGTTGACGGGTTCAAAAGTTACAGATTTATTTCCAACTCTCCCATACAACGGGACCACTGTGCGCCGTGGAGTAATGGAGTAGTGCGTCGACTGTACCCAGATGGTGCCAGGTTCGATGCCCGAATTTACTAACGTTCAAAATTCTCGGCTCCACCTCTTTCGAGTTACTGACAACGGTCAAGGAGTATTCCTGTCAACTTCACCGTTCGGAGTCGGCATTAAACTGTAGGTCCCAGTTTAATGCCGACTCCGAAATAATACTCCACTCGTGAAATAATAATAGCACCTACAACACGCTAGGCCCGGGTCTGCCTCGGACTGTCGCGTCGACAACATTATTATTATTATAGTTCATGATCATTGTCAGTGCTCAGACTTGTAGCAAAATCTAAAATTAAAATTGCCAAATTTTCAGATTTTCGACGCCATAAATAATCTCTAAATCTAAAAAAAAACAATATATTGAAACAGAAAAAGAAATATCTCTCCTGTTCGACAAATGAAGTGTGTTCAGATGCAGAAAGTTCTATGATTTCTCTCGCAATTTGGGCAATATAATTGTGCCGATTCTTGTGTCGTCAAATGAAATTTAAAATCACCATTTAGGCGAGAAATCGTCACATGTGACAAATCTGTGAGGGACTCGAACAAGGGGAAGCCGTGCATTACAAAAATTGCTCGTGTCACATCTTAACCCAAGCCACCCAACGCAGGAGTCGACGCACATACCAACTACACTACGACTCGGAGGCAAAATACAGTCATAGACATTATGAATATATATTAAGCTTGGTAAGAAGAAATAAATTATTTTTTAGAAAAGGAATTTTATTTTTGTTTCTATTTGTGTTGATGGTAATCTCGTTATCTCTTCTTCTTCTTCTTTATTTGGCGCTACAGTCCGGGGTGGACTTAGGCCCCAACCAACAAGCCTTTCCAGCTAGCACGGTCTCTGGCTAGCTGTCTCCAGTGCCGCACGCCAAGTTGGTTGAGGTTCTTCTCCACCTGGGTGCGCCACTTTAACGCGGGCGTCCTCTGTTGCGTTGTCCCACGGGTTCGGAGTCGAAGACTCTCCGGGCCGGAGCTGAGTTGTCCGAAGACGTCTGACTAGACTCATGTCGCTGTTTAGCCCGTACAGTTCGTGGTTGAATCTTCTCCTCCAGAAACCGTCAACGCAAACAGGACCAAAGATCGCACGCAGAGCTTTTCTCTCGAAGATACCAAGGATTTCCTCATCCGCTTTTGAGATTGTCCATGCCTCCGCGCCGTACAGCAGGACAGTTTAATGCTGACTCCGAACGGCGAAGTTGAGAAACCTTTTCCAGACAGGAATACTCTTTGAGCATTGTTAGTGACTCGAAAGAGGCGAAGTCGTGAATTATCAAAGGGGGTAAATTCGGGTATTGAACCTGGCACCTTCTGCGTAGGAGTCGACGCACTTACCCACTACGCCACGTCGACCCACGATATGAATAATAGCCCGTCTTTACACCCATTTACTGACCGACAATAAATAAATATTCTTAACATACGAAAATAACTTCTCATATGATGAGTACACAGACAAATAAGGTATTTAATTTATTTACTTCCAAATGAGTTCTGTTCACGCTAGAACATGCAAATACCTTCTTCTGTCAAATTATTCAAAAAGTTATCTATTACGTTAAGGCCATGTCCCCTCACCCACACCCTATGCTAATTAAAAAAGAGTTCAGAGAAAGTTGTGCAATTTGTAACAGGCGGTGATATGTTTCAGTTATGACGTGTGAACCCTTGCGAAATCCTTAAATGAGTGCGAAATTATGATAGATGAACTTTTAATTTGCGCCTTAATTACGAGTATAATTTTCATTTTCACATAACCTTACGGTGATATGTTACAGTTTAAAATGAGTCTTGAATGTTGAATCTACAATACGTATGTACCCATCGTGCATCGTAAATGTGTACATTTACATTACACGTGCCGAAAAGATTTTTAATTTATTTTGATGTGTTGGGAATATTTTTTATTTATTTGTACGCTTTATGACCGGGGCAACTGGCTTCGGATAAAACCTTAAAAAATTAATGGTTTTCGCTTCCTGCTGATCGGCAACTGGATTTTGTACAGAACCGTAAATTAATTTTTTGTTGCTCTCATTTTATTGCATTATTAAATCAATTTGAAAACAATTTACTTTATTTCCAGGTTTCATTAAAAATTAAATAAATCTTCCAGTCGGAAATTACTTCAAGTCACTTTTTCACACTGTCCTTCGTGTAGGGTTGGTTGATTCGGAGGATAGGCCATCAAACTTTTGAAATTTGAGATCCTTAAGAGACAGGTACTCAAGGCGAGGTGCGATCGGGTAAGAGCCTGAACAAGCTGAAATGGATCTTAAACACTGGACAAAATAAACAATTATATCATCATTGCTCGTTAACACATGCTCAAGAAATTTATAATGCAAAATGAAAGTAGTCAACGTTAACAGGTAATGAAATACCTTTTTAAAAATTAACCTGGTCAAGTGCCAGTACTATTTGCATTCTGAAGGTTTCGAAACGAAAAATAGTGTAATAAGTAGTAGTCTATGGTTAGGTTAGGTAGGGAAGCTTCTAGTGCATTCACCAGCCCACTTCGACCATATTGGTCCATTGTGGACCAGATTTGAAAATAATTTTCAAACAGATCTTTCAAAAATGTAATTATTTGTGTAACCCAACAGGTGACATAGTCATGGACCACACTCACATAGCCAAATATGGGTGACGTCTTTGCATGTGATTTTTCAGAAGCTGCAGACAGGAAGAAGAAAAAAGGTATTTTCGATAACTGCTAACTAATAGGAGGTTACAGTTTTTGGCTGGACGAAAAAACTCTTGAGATACATGTATGAACTAGAATAAGGAGCAGAAAAAGCTTATTCGTATCCACCAATTCAGGTTGGACAAACTGGCAAGTTTACATAAGTTCTGATATAAATGAAATCCGAGCTGAAAACCCATTTTTCTATCAACTGAAAGAAGTTTAAAGACTAGAAAAACTTCCTGTTCTTCTAATGGCGCTACAGTCCGTGGTGTAGGTGGGCCTCAGCCAACAAGTCTCTGCAACAGAAACGATCTCTTGCTATCTGCCTCAGGTGTCGCACACCAAGTTGGTTGTAGTTTTTCTTCACCTGGGTGAACCACCATCGGCGCGTGCGTCCTATATTGCGTTCTGCTAATGCTTCGGTCAAAGAATCTTCGGGCTGGAGCAGTATTATCCACGCGCTCTACATGGCTTAGCAGTCTTAGGCGTTGGCTCATTCGCTGTACAGACATTTTCTCTCGAAAAGACCAAAGGCTTCACCGTCCGCACTTGAGATTGTCCAGACTTTCCCGACATAGAGCAAGACAGGGATTATGGAGGTGTTATACAATTTTAGCTTGGTTCTTCGCGAGAGGGATATGCAACACAATTGCCTCTTGAGCCCAAAGACACAGCGATTAATAATAATATGGGTGGCGCTACGGTCCGAGGTGGACCTGGGCCTAGTTTCTTAGCAACCACTTGTGTTGTGCGTGCTATTGTTCTTTATCGAGTGGAAGGGACCCACAGTTTAATGCCGACTTCGAACGGCGAAGTTGAGAAGCTTTTTCTAGACAGGGTATACTCTTTGGGCATTGTCAGTGACTCGAAAGAGGTGGAGCCGTGAATTATCAAAGGTGTTAAGTTCGGGTCTCGAACCTGGCACTCTCTGCGTAGAAGTCGATGCACTTACCCACTATGCCACGGCAACCCACCCCAGGTACCAGTTAAGTTAATGAATTATTAGACAATCCCTCTCACTCGATATAGTGGAGAGATAGACCGATCTACATATATACATACTGCATTTATATCATTTACCAGAGTTGTCACACCATGAAAGTGTAGTCTTATCAAATTTATGACTCGTTAGCATTAATCTCAAGCCATCCCTATAATTTGGGTTTAATTCACAACTTCCACTACGCTCCCACAAGGGGAACACTGTCTTTGTCAGGTTGTTAGTTTCAGTCATTCTTCATAGAATACAGTATCTGCGGAAGCTTTGCACTCGTGTGGTATGCGAGGTAATTTTCTTCAGAAAGTCCGTAAGCACTCAATGATCCACTATCTATTAGAAGACTGGGCTTTACTCAGTGAATATAACTCTTTCCACGAACTTTCTGTGATTCAAAACTGACCCCTGTATTAGGAATGTATCTTAACCACCACCTCAAGCTCGAGAAAATTAAGATTAAAAAAAATTAAACATTAATAAAAAATGTACGTGAAAACTTAATGAGCATTCATCTCTTTCGGTTCACCAGAGTGTCATGTTCAATTTAAAAGTGCCACGGTGCCATTTCAATGAAAAAGTGTAATAATGCAACGATCGTGGAACATCAGAAACGTTGCCTCTAAGTCTGTTGCTCTTTGTGCTACACTCTATGTCCGGAGGCCGTGTGCGAACGGGGTTGTGTTCCCTCGTCATCATTTGTGTTATTGTATAAGCTGCCGAAAATTTTAACGTGGAAATTAAAATATGTGCATTGCATGCTTTCATTCGATGCATCGAATAAAATACATCAATACATCGTTAAACATCGATGGAGAATGAGCAACCCTAAACTAAAAGTATATTCATAGGTTTTTAGTTACGTTCCCAACTATGACGCGCCATGACGTCTAGATTTCAGAGACTACGCTGGATGAACACGGGTCAAAGCTTTGACGCCATTAACCTGCCATGAACATTCCATGGAAATTCGTTGTTTCAATCAAGCGCACTTGGTGATAAGCTTTATGAAAATTATACGATATGCTTGTATTATTTTGCTAGATTAAAAAATCCTGTTGGATAGTAGGATACTTTTGTTTGGTTTCATTTTGATTAATCCTAGCAATTAAGTCTCTGCAAAAACCAAAAGGTTATCAGCAAAGAAAAGAAAAACAAAATGTTAACGAAAACAAATTCTGCTGGTAGCATTCAGGGGTTCGCATAAATAAAGTGCGTAAAACCCCATAAAGGTATACTTGTTGTCATCGCACTCAATTGCGTAAACACTTTCGTATGGTTTAATAATGAGTTCAGGTCCGCCGACAAAGGGCGCACTGTATACATACATATAGAAGTTATTTGTATTCTTTGTTTATTTCATTCACAGAATTTATTTTTGTGTTTTTTTTTCATTTTGTTTTTCGTTAAAATTGCCAAAAAATCAAAAATAAATAACGGGCAAATTTTAATGAATTTCCCCCCACACCACGGACACGTTAATTAGAAATGTGGAGACTGGCGAATGCTGAGCAGAAGAAAAAACGTAATTTTAATTGATAATTTATAGCGTTAAAATTTTCCACGCTGTTGTTTATCTCATCCGTTCTTGTCGTGCCGTACCTCCTTCATTTATCCTTCGGTTTAATTGAAATGCGTCCTCACCCGCAAATGGAGATTATTTATGCTAGTCGCAGCCGACACGGATTTTCAGTGAACGCAATTATTCTGTTGGTATTCGGTAGCGACCATTTAATTTACGAACGCAAACGCAAACGTTGTAAACTGTTTGGAGTGATTCCATTTTTAGTTATTTTTCTTTCGCTCAATTTCGCGCATTTTGCATTTATTTATTTCATTTGCTTGTTTCTGTGTATTTCTTCTGTTTTTTTTTTATTGCAATTTCCGGTTGGACGTTCGGATATTTGAATGCAGAAGAGTTCGATGTAATTTATTATTTTGTACAAACGGCCACCCAGCAGGGATTCACTCATTTTGATGATAGAATCGCTGTAGTTTCTTTGTTTCCTGAAGAGGGTTGAAAACGATTGAGGGCGAATGAATTAAATACGTTTTGTATTTTCAGCGTGGTGATAGCGGGTGAAATTACCTTTTCGTTAAGAAGTGTAATCAGATTAATTTATGGTAATTAGAAGCGGAGACAGCTTCATTGCAATACGGGGTCGATTTGGGTTTGTGGATCTTTAATTAATTGAATCTCGATATCGGGGATTTCGAATTAAAAATGAAAATCAGCTGGTTCAGATGAACGAATCCAAAATTTGAATACCACCAATTAAGCCAATGCTATGGGTTTCAATTTGTATCCCTCGATGGTAGCAATCCATTGTTTTCGTTCCATACTGATAGCTGGGAGAATAATTTACCGCGTCAAAGTGATGTTACGAGATATGCAAATTGATCTGTATCTGGGTAGCACACAATCAACGATTTTACTAGAACAATTTTATAGCAAAAATGGGGGGGGAGTGTAAAAATGTGCTAAAATTTCGTGGGGCGAGATGGTAACATGGTCTAATTTAGTTTCATTTCACAAGGCTTACAAAGCATGATCTCATTCTTTGAATTGCAAGCTCTAAAATACACAGATATCCGAGGCCCGTTGCTGCTAAAAAACTATGACATTTTTGACGCTACGTCTCTAATCAGCGAAGCAGAAGCATTTATGAGTCTGCCCGTAAGATATTATATATATATTTTTTTATTTTTGCGCATGGGATTGCCAATACCCTTATGTGACCGGGGTCAAGACACAGCACGGGCCGTAGGTATAGAGGGAGAAAGGGAGAGAATGTACCTGTGCACATTAGTCTTAAATATCTGCGAGTTATAGTCTGTGGGAAATATTAGGCTTGGAAGAGCATTCCATATTCGTGCTGAAGAACGAGTCTCTGAATTTAACTGTCCGCCCGAAAGTAGGCATAAGGGGATACTATGGTTATGGAGCTCGATGAATGGCATTTCGACCTGTTGCCAGCACCATCTAGATCGTAAGGGGGATATCTTAGGGGCAAAATAATCCTGCACTTTTTTTATTTGCTTTTTCTACTATCATGTTTATAACATAAGTTCCTGTCACATCAATATGCATACGAAGCTTCGGATAGTTGCGCCATATAACGTTTGTCTATTATTTGAACCAAACTTGACAGGTATAAGAAGCCTGGATAGAACCACACAATAATCTAGTTAGGTGATGTTGAATGGGTTCACTCATGGTAGACTGTATAGGCCCATATTGTTACAATACGTATCTCTGTTTGATCGTATTCCGGAAACTAATGAGTGCATTTCGTAAAACGTGGGGGATGACTGACTCTGATTCTAGTTAATTCATCCAGGTTGTTAAAGTAGTAGACTTATAGATGGTGAGTATTGTGACGTATAGTACACACATCACAGTCCATTACCTTAGTCTTCAAATCAGTCAGCCATCTCAGTCCACCTAGCGACGACATCGCCATTCTGCGGCAGTATCTATCCACAGGCGTATCATATCGGACCGGCGGCCGAGCCAGTACACTTAAGTTTGGGCATTTATATTACGTGTTAAAAGTGTGCATCGAGTCAACCTGAAAGGCGGCGAAGAGTTCTATACTAAAATAATAGCGAGATTTAAAGTGTAGTAATGCTTAAGATGGGCCGCCGTGGCGTGCGTCAATACCTACGCAGAGGGTGCCAGGTTCGATACCCGAATTTACCACCTTTCCATATTTCACTGCGCCACCTCATTCGAGTCACTGACAATGCGCAAAGAGTATTTCCAGTCTAGAAAAAGCTTCTCAACTACGCTGATCGGACTCGGCATTAATCTGTAGGTCCCATCCATTCGTGGAAGAACAATGGCACGCACAACTCGAGTGGTTACTGAGAAGCTAGGCCCTGGCACTCTACGGACTGTAGCGCCACCCATATTATTATATAATGTTTGTAAACAAACTCGCTTAGATATTGGATAAGTAAACTTTTGTGTTTCATTCGTCTCAATCCAGTGATAGAACCCTTTTTTGGATTCTTTAACACGTCGATTATGACTAAAATGTGTTGTTTTCCGGTAGGACCATCTCTCCAACGTAGGAGGTCTTATAATAAATAATATATATTGCGCTACAGACCGAAGATGGACGGGGCCTAGCTTCTACAGCAACCACCTGTCTTGTGGGATGTTCCCCCAAGAGTGGATGTCTACATCTGGACAGTTGTAGTTTTTGAGTCAGTCTGTCAGTCACTCCAAAGAGGTGTGGCTGTAAAAATCCTGTTAGACGCACGAGGGAATGCTATTGTTTTGAGTAAGTGATGGACTATGTCTGTCTAGGTTTGCTCCTGACCAATTGTACGAGCTGGACACTGAAGTGAACCTAATCAGGCATTTACATATTAAAACGTCTAAGATACCTAGACCATCTACAGTGTATGGAAAAGTCAGCTCCAATCGACTCCGAAACTTTTGCAAGCCTGATGATGTCAATGTGAGCACCCAGCTGCAAAATCCCAAAACCCGTGTGTGTTCCCGCAAGAAAGTAAAATATTCCAGAACCAAAACAACATTCAAGCATTTACACTTAACAGGACGTCGGAGAACGAAGCAATCAACCCTTACTGACTTCAGTTGTCATCAGTCCAAGGACAGTGCTTGCCAGGGCTGTTCTTTTAAATTCCCTTTTGTGATCGCAGGCCACTTTCACACAGCAAATCTTTCGTGCGTGCACCTGCTTATATAAGGACACCTTGTTCGAATGGAGTGTGTTCACTGCATATTTTTGTTGATGAACGATGCATTTGGGGAGACGACTTTTGAGGAAATGATTCAACATTAAATCTGAAACACGAAAGTACCTCTGTAGACTGATTCATATGAAAATGGTCGGACTTGAAAACAGGGCGATTTCTTGGGTTAATCAAAGCACTTAATGTGATTCATACTGAACTCACCGTTGCGGGGAATTTTTGTGGCTTGCATCAATTAAAAAATCCCCCGTTTCTGAAGATTCTATTATCGTGGCTGAGCAAGAACTCATGGGATGTCCAACTGCCAGAAAGAATATTGACCATCAAATCAAGGTCGAAGGCTGACAGTTATCTGTGATCGTGTAAAAGTGTGTTGAATGATCGCATTTGTTACACATTGACTGAAGTAATGCTGATGACTTGCCCACATTCAAATATGCAAGTCTATCTCCAACTGAGATTTCTCAAAGCTTTTGATGAAACTGCATCCGAGGAAATAACAAACTGTGAAGATGTAGTTCTGTGACCTTTGGACAAAGTTGGAAGTGGTTTGAAAGAGAGGAAAAGAAAATTATTATCAAGATTGAGAGAGTCACGGGTGCAGTGAGCAGTGCTCCAATAGCCTCATATGTTGCTCGCTGCAGAGAGCGCTCTTGGTATTAATCTGGTGGCTTTCGAGTGTCTATTGCCATGGCTGTTTTCACACTCGCTAAGATTCGTCGTCGATTATTTCAAATTCCCTTTTATGATCGCAAGCCACTTTCACACAGGAAATCTTTCAGTGTCTGCAATTGAGATCTTAATGCTGAACTTTTTCTGTTTTCCACCCTCTCTCACACATGCGTCATCTCTTTCTCGCACATGTACAGCATGCTTCCAATACTCAACATTGAGAACATAAGAAAGCAACTCAAAGAAAAAACGAAGAGAGATAAAAGAGAATAGAAAATCCAAAGGCAAACCCCGAGCACACGAGACGCGGGCTACCCCTATCACGTCCCACCTCCCTTGCCAACAATTTCGCAGACGAAATATTTCTGTGTGAAAGCGGCCCAATGAGCTCTTCGTGGTTGAAAATACACAGGAGAAGGTGAAAGACGTTAGTAATGTATTCCAAGGAGTGTTTGCGGGGATACTTAGTAGGCTAAATCACGAAATGGAAAACATTGCTAAATCATTAGAATCCGCGCAACGAGATATTATATCAATGCTGATCCTAGAATTCAGATCGTATCAGGTTCAGTGATGATAATATGGCAAAAAGTGTCTTGGGAAATGATGGAAATCATATTTTGGTTTCACAAGAGGGAATCTACAAGGAAGGTTCAACTCTGTGTCGATATTAATGGTACACCGAATATTGCTCTTTGCCATTTTCCCTCGAAACGCTTCACATTACATACTACAAAGTCGAATCTGTCTCGACAAGTCTATGGTAGATCAGCCTTTTTCCTTGCATAAGCAATGTTCTTAGAAAAGATAATTATTCGAGTTCTGAAACAGTGGGTTGGCAAATATATTATTAGGGGAAACAAACAAGGGTGCCTATCTGATTGACTTGAAGAAGGCGTTCCACATCGTTTAGTTGGAGCCTTTCTTCTTCAAATTGTTCAGGCTCGGCGCAAGTGAACCACATATAGGAAGATCGAAAAGTAAAGTGGCCAAGCAACGTCTACCATAGTCCTTGACATAAAAATGATCTACTGTAGGTTGCGGTTGGTTCGCCGATCTTGTTCTCTCTCTAGGCAGATCTGATAGGTTCCTTGCTGCAATTAATAGTGTGTAACGATGATTGGTGAACAGATGCTCGGTGTAGACTGTAGAGCACGAAAAAGTCGGAAGTTTGGAAATATGACCCATCAAATGTATTGCTATTATGGTCCATATTGAACAAGGAATTGTACAGGCAACTTAATATGCTTATTTTTAATGTGACAATCTTCTTCTTAGATGTCTACACAACCACCAAAAACGACAAACGTGAATTGGGAAAATATGTAAGCCGCATTAATTTATTTCCGTTTCAATTTAATTTTTTATTTATTTATTTGAGAAACTGACAAGGAAATTATTATAGGTTCATTAAGGCACCGAAGCAAAAAGAGGCGTTTGACTGCACTGCCAAAGACTCCAGTGGAACATGTGGTTTGCAAAAACTGAGTAGATAGCCCTTATTCCACACAGAGCTAGTTAGACCAGATTTAAAACAGGGTTGTCCATATTGGTCACATTTTTAAAAGTTTCTTTTTTATGCATTTATTTTTATATGTACACTTTTTAATTTGTTTTTTTCCTTTAAAATGCTGAAAACTAAATGCTTGCTTTGACTATAAAAAAAAAATAAATCAATGGCTGTTTTATTCAGATCTTGAATTCATTCAGAAATGAATATCCCCTCTTCATATGTGATGAATTCTTATAATTTTTATATTTTTATATTCGCTTTAACTGCTCCATTGAACAGAACACACCGACACTTATTCTTTATTAACTTATATCGATTTGAAGCCTCATATATACACCGAATTTCTTCTCTCCCTATTCTGTTTCTTGTATGGCATTGTAGTGTGGAGTCAAACTGGGTCTGACACGATTGAGCCATCTTGCCAATAACAATCAGTAATTCTCGAAAATTATGCATGAAAACACATAAAATGCCAGCATATATTCGTTGATACATTTATAATCCTCAACAAATTTTCCAATATCGAACTGAATTATCAGCGTTTTATTCCACACACACACGCAACGTAAAGAAAAAAAAAATTCATAAGGAAAATATAAGAACAAGAAGTTGATATCTTTGACCTTTAAGTTTATAAATCGTTTCGCTCCGGCGAACATTTATCAATTTCATGTCCCTAATCCTAATTGATCCAATCCAATAGAGTTGAAAGTCGAATCACGAGCCACAAAGAAAAACACCCGGAAATATCAGCTTCAACATATACTCCCCCGTTAATGCCAGATACAAAGGAATGACCATTTTCTTATATTTACTTATTCCTTTTTTTTTTTGTGCGTTTTCTGATTGAGTAAACTTACAATAATGATGTACCACTTACAAGAGCGAAACAAAGAAACATTTCTTAACATCGTCATCCCTTGGAGAGTTCCATAACTCCAAACGAGACCAAGTGAAATAATCCACAGAATACCCATTTCAAATAAAATACCTACCTAATGACCCATGATGGGATGAAAGTAAAATATCTATTGGCTCATCTGTAAATCTGAGCGGAAAGCGGTTCTTCCGGCACCCACTTTGATTTCTATCATGTTTAATGGCAATTAACGTGTTTTACCGGAAGTGCCACATTTCTCTTCACCCGTACAATGAGACATGCCATGTCATGCCATCGACGACGCCCAATTTACGTCAGCCAATGTTCTAGGATAAAAGAACTCAATAAACGCATACAGCAATTTTACCCAAAGCCTTGAAATAGAAATCACATCCATTCGTTCGCTCAGAAAATATTGACGAACGTGTCGGGGGTTGAATGGTGAAACAGGAATTTGAAAAAGGAGGAAAAGGATACTTTTTACTACATGCAAGTACACACAGATGGACGTGCCTTTAAAAGAACGGAAACTAATATCTCTTTAATGACATCTTAATAAAGACTCAAAGGGGATGGACGACATGGTCAACAAGAGACGATGTGAGTCCTATAAAATAGGCATCATGCGGAGAACAATTGTATTCGGATAAGGTTTTTCCTCGGTTTGTCTTACTATCTAAATCTGCTAACATTGTCGTGGTGTTTAGTCTTTTACACATAATGAGGGTGGAAATAAATCTACAACTTGGTGTGTGCGTATATCTTCCACAAAAAAAGAAAAAAAATTACCCCCTCCTTTATGAATGAATGGGTCGGTGGCGCTTGTGTGTATCATGACAACAACATCGTCTGAATTACAGCCATAAATTTGGTTGCTGTTGTCGTAAACGATTGACAATGGAAATAAAATTAGGAAAAGGAGAAAGCTGGATGAGAAGGAATAAAGCGTTATTGCCGATTGTCATCCTAAAATCGAGTTAAGTTCGAGCGCATATAATGTCTGTACATTGAATGCACGTATATTTAAGCCTTAGGAGACATTTTAAATTTTTGCATTGAATTTACACCCTTTTTTAAGTTTAATAGAGCTCCCATAGGCGGATAGCGACAGTTGCAGCACTTTTTTCTGGTTAAAGGTGTTGTCCGTCCATGGGAAAAAATTCATTCTGAATGTACAAACAAACAAAAATTAACCTCACGACAGAAGAAATGAAAAGGAACTACAGGACACACCTCCAGCATTAAGATCTGTTATCCACGTATCCCACACACACACTGTGCGGTTGCAATTTGTTTGTTTTCATTGTAAAGACAGTTATTTTTTTCATCAAACTGCAAAAAGATGCTTTTGATGATTTTTCTAAAGAAACTTCCGCCTGAGAGAATTCTCAAAATTGCGGCTGATGTAGAGGGAGTGACCACTAGAGAGAATATTAAATGTATGAAATTTCACTTCAAGATCGATGGTCGTGAGAATTTGTTCGCTTAGGGGTGTGTCCGCCTAAAAGAGTGTCCGCAATGAGGAGTGCCATCAACATAAGAACCCAATGAAATTTGATTGCCTGTTGTTTCGCATTCAAATTTCATTTTGCCTTTCGGTTTGAAACTTTTTAAGCTTTACATGTTTTCAAGGTCGTAGATCTCTTCACTTAATGGACCAACAAATTTTACAATCTGTTACTTTTGCCAATGGCCTTAAGAAGTTTTGTATTCTTTTTCGAGAATGCACAAAATCTTAGTGACGTTTTTTGGGTTAATAAGGACAGCCTTTCGACCAGACCTCTCTCTTCCTTGAACTAACATGATTAAATTATACAGTCGACGGTAGCGCGAACCACCATTTGCCACATAAAAAAACTCGAGTTATCAAGTAAAATACAAAATTTATATAAATATTAGGTAATCGAAAAAATCTTTTCGTATTTTGTCAATAGATGTCATTGGAGTCGCCTATCTCCAGTGCTACCAATCACATTGTGTCATAGTATATGGTGTTGGAAAGGTGACATTTTAGGCTTCATTTCATCAAATTGAAATTCGGAGAAATTTGAAAAAAGTTACAGCTGTTCAAAAATGAGTGAAAATAATAAAGAAATTCGCTATATTTTGAAATTTTTGTGTAAAAAAGGGAAGAATACCACTCAAGCCTCCAATGAAATTTGTGAAGTTTACGGAGACGATGTTGTATCAGTTCGTGTAGTACAACAATGGTTCGCTCGCTTCCATTCTGGACATTTCGATGTGAAAGATGCGCCTCGCTCTGGTCGACCTATCGTTGAAAAAGTCGATTTATAATTAAATTATGGAAAAGATGGACCAGGAGCGTCACATAAGCAGTCATGACATCGTCAAGGTACTAAAAATTCATCGTCAAAGGGTTTTGAATCATTTTTAAAAAGGCTGGCTACAAAAAGAAGCTCGATGTTTTGGTACCACATGCATTGTCTATGAAAAATTTAATGGACCGAATCAACATCTGCGATTCTTTGCTGAAACGAAATGAAATCGAACCATTTCTGAAGCGAATGGCACAGGAGACAAAAAGTGGATCAAATACGACAATAATGTGCGATAAAGATCATGGTACAAGCGTGGTGAAGCTCAACAAATGGTCGCAAAGCCAGGATTGACGCCTCGAAAAGTTATGCTGAGTGTTTGGTGGGATTGGAAAGGAATCATCGACTATGAGCTGCTCCAGCTTGGTCGAACGATTGATTCTACGCTTTACCTTCAACAACTGATGAGATTGAAGCAAGCAATCGCAAAAAAACGGCCAGAACTGATTAATAGATAGGGATTTGTCTTCCATCAGGACAACGCGAGACTACACACATCTTTGAAGACTTGGCAAAAACTGGGAGAGCTTGGCTGGAATATTTTGATGCATCCAAAACATAGTCCTGACCCTGCACCATCGCACTACCATTTGTTTCGGTCAATGCAGAACTCCCTTAATGGAGTAAATTTGGCTTCAAAAGAAGCCTGTGGAAATTACTTGTCGCAATTTTTCGCCGAGAAACCACGAAAGTTTTCCACTGATGGAATAATGTCTCTAGCAGGAAAATGGCAAAAGGTGGTCGACCAATTTGATACATATTTGGTTCAATAAAATTCATAATAAATATAAAAAAATGAGTTGAAGTTTGATTAGAAATTCGAAAAGACTTTTTCGACTACCAATATTTATCCATCCGCGATAAAACACATGAAACGTAGAGGAGCATTATTATAATTTAAAAAAGTCTGTTCCACATGATTGAAGAGCGGATTTGTTACAAAAATTTTCAAAGGAATTTAATCCATTGTAGGTACCCAGAATCATTCGTTTTTTCATGAGGATTTTAATAAAGGGATAATAATTGTAAATAAAACAAAAAGTTATCAGAGAGTTATCTTAATATAATAATAATATGGGTGGCGCGACAGTCCGAGGTGGATCTGGGCCTAGCTTCTCAGCAACCACTTGTGTTGTGCGTGCTATTGTTCTTTAACGAGTGGAAGGGACCTACAGTTTAATGCCGACTCCGAACGGCGAATTTGAGAAGCTTTTTCTAGACAGGAATACTATTTGAGCATTGTCAGTGACTCGAAAGAGGTGGAGCCGTGAATTATGATAGGTGGGGTATGTATATTCGGGTATCGAACCTGGCACCCTCTGCGTAGGAGTCGACGCATTTACTCACTACGCCACGGCGACCCAGAGAGAATTATCTTAAAGGTTGTATGACAATTATGTGTGAAGCAAGATATCGGTTGAATGCTCTCCACGTCTTAGGGGGCATACCCCTATCCGATGGTCCATATTTTCAATGACTCTGAGACATAATTGAAGTTCAATGTCGTTAATGTCCCAAATTATTTCAACGTTTAGCTTTTGAATTGTTCTTGGCTTATTAACGTACACTTTTTTTTTATATATCCAAAAAGAAAGAAGTCCAGTGGTGTCAAATCTCATGATCATGATGATAGCACGGTCATTGAATTTCTCGCGCCAAAGAGCCATTGTATCGTTGGCACCATCCTATTGCAAGCACATGTCGTCCAGGTCCATATCATCAATTTCTGCCCACAAGAAGTCCGTTATCTTTATTTCACATTAATTCGGTAACTGCTTGGCCAAAACCATTTTCGAATAAGTACGGCCCGATGACGTTGCCAGACCATAAACTGCACCAAACAGTCACTCTTTGTGGATGCATCGGCTTTTCAACAATCACAATCAAAAAAAACCTACACACCCCGTTTGTTGAAATTGCGCCCAATTCTACAGATTGTGGACACATTTGGTCGATAATGCTGACCAAACGAATTACGAATTGGACTAAATGCATTTTGTTTTTGACACCCATTTTCGTAAAAACCTTCAACATTTGGTTGATGGTTGAATTTGTCACACACTGAAACAAAGAAATTAAGTTGGCAAGAAAACTTGAGCGATTCCATACAAAACGAGCTTGTAGAATACACAGAATTTGGGAATTTCTCTTCAGACCTATCGAAGGTGACGACAAATAATCGAAGTCAAATTACATTATTACGAAGAAATAACCAACTCCGCTCGTAAGCTAAGTATCTGACTTCGTGGTCATTGTAACAACGCCATCCGCCGAACATTGGACATGAGACTTTTAGTACGCCGACACCAGCGTTCGAGACCGCTCGATTTGGCGCAATAGTAATAAACCATCCTGACGATGGTCATGGCAGGTGATTTTACCGAAGGTCTACCGGCAACACGTGAAAATATCTTTAAACGTAAGCTACTAGATAAGGAAACTTAGTTGTAGTAAAGTACACCCAAAAGGGAAGGGTGTTTTTAGTCAGTAAAAATGGACACGGTAGGAACGATGTCCGAAAGTTTTACCAGAGGGTGAAACAGTTATCCAGTGGATATAAGGTTCGGACAGAAGCCTGCCGGGACGAGAATGGACAACTAGTAGTAGTGTCGCAGTCGATACTGAGAATTTGGAAGAACCACTTCTGCAGACTGCTAAACGGCGATGATGACACCAATACCGCTGTCAGGCAGAATGTTCCACTCAATATGGACGATGATCGACGAGAATTCCGTCCCCCCGACTTAGACGAGGTCAAGATAGCAATATCAAGACTGAAGTCTAACAAAGCTGCCGGTGCGGACGGACTGTCCGCTGAAATCTTTTAGGCAGCTGGAGATGATCTGGTTCGGCGTATACACCAGCTCATCTGCAAGATATGGTCGGAGGAGAGCATGCCCGATGAGTGGAATCTCAGTATCGTTTGCCCGATCCACAAGAAAGGAGACCCCTTTCACTGCGGCAACTATAGAGGAATAAGTCTCCTGAACATCGCTTACAAGATCTTCTCTGCCGTTTTGTGTACTCGCCTGAAGCCGTTTATAAATAACCTGATAGGTCCATATCAGTGTGGCTTCAGGCCAGGGAAGTCCACCATCGACCAGATTTTCACACTACGGCAGATCCTGGAAAAGACAAGAAATGCAAATCGACACCCACTACCTTTTTGTCTCGCTGCTCCATCAAGGTCGGTAACGAACTCACCGAGACCTTCAATGTCAAAAAAGGATTTAGACAAGGCGACGCGCTGTCATGTGACTTTTTCAACATTATTCTTGAGAAGATCTGTGCAGAACTCACACGATAACACACGAGGCACGATTTTTCAAAAGTCCGTACAACTGCTAGCATACGCGGATGACATTGACGTGATTGGCAGAACACAGCGAGCCGTCAGTGAGGCGTTTGCTGGCATTGAGGCGGAGGCCGCTAAAATGTGTCTAGCGGTCAATGAGGGCAAAACGAAGTATATGCTGTCATCAAGAAATGACACAAAACATCGACGTCTTGGACAGAGCATCACAATGGACAGCTATAACTTCGACGTAGTCAAGGACTTCGTCTACCTCGGCTCCGCAGTAAACAGTACAAACAACATCAGTACCGAGATCAAACGCAGAGTAACTCTTGCCAACCGCTGTTTCTATGGGCTCAAGAGGCAATTGATTAGTAGAGCCATCTCTCGAAGGACCAAGCTGACTTTATACAAGACCTTGATCATCCCAGTCCTGCTGTACGGCGCGGAGGCATGGACAATCTCAAAAGCGGATGAGGAAGTCCTTGGTATTTTCGAGAGAAAAGCTCTGCGTGCGATCTTTGGTCCTATTTGCGTTGACGGTTTCTGGAGGAGAAGATTCAACCACGAACTGTACGGGCTGTACAGCGACATGCGTCTAGTCGGGCCTCTCCATATCCAACGCCTATGATGGCTAGGCCATGTAGAGCGTATGCACAACTCAGCTCCGGCCCGGAGAGTCTTCGACTCCGAACCCGTGGGACAACGCAACAGAGGACGTCCGCGTTTAAGGTAGCGCACCCAGGTGGAGAAGGACCTCAACCAACTTGGCGTGTGACACTGGAGACAGCTAGCCAGAGACCGTGCTAGCTGGAGAGGCTTGTTGGTTGAGGCCTAGGTCCACCCCGGACTGTAGCGCCAAATAAAGAAGAAGAAGAAGTTAATGACCACTTCGTGGGCAATTCATATATAAAACGGAATTAATAAATATGTACAGCGACATGAGCCTAGCCAAGTGTCTACGAATTCAATGCCTAAGATAGACAAATCTATTCCTGTCGTCGCTGTGGACTCCCAATCAATGGCTCGCACAAGTAGAGAAGGACCTCAACAAATTTGGCTTGCGGAATTGGAGGCAGCTGGCTAAAGATCGTTCCAGCTGGAGAGGTGTGTTGGCTGAGGCCCAGGTCCACCACGTACTGTACTGCCCTTGGAAAAGGAAAAAGTTGAATGAGGATGAACCAGCTGCTATGATTTTCCTTAATTTGTTTGACGGAGTCTTCCAGACGCTTCCAGAGGCCCAGGTCCATTCCGGACTGAAGCAGAAGATTGGAGTAATAACTGGAAGCTACGTCTTAAAATATACGTTTCAATGAATTGATGAGAAAACAACTTAGGGCCCTGTGAGGGGGATCGTTTTATTGCTCATACTACTCTCAAGTCTACTTCTTAGCCAAGTTCAACTTAAACCTTATGTTAAAATTGAAGCATTTTTCGTTTTTAAATGCAACCAATTTGTCTTCGATTTCGAAAGTCATATGCTTTATTTTTTATGTGTATGTGGGTTTCACCGATGGCGTTAATCCCACATGGAAACTGAAGCTTCGAAAGAAATGTTTTTTGGCATTTGCAAATTCGATATGTCTTATGTAATTTTATATGTTAAAGCTTTAATAGAGACGTTATCGCTTTCGTAACCTTTAAATAGTCCTGGATGCACTCGATGTACAGTTCTTCGAAATCATCTGCTTCCTTGGCTGGCGCTACAGTTTGTGGCGGACTTGGGTAGCAATCAACATGCCCCTTAATCCAGCACGTTCTCGTCCTAGATCCGGCCAGCTAAGTACGTTCTGCTGATTGAGGTCCTTTTCTAGCTATTTACCCTACCGGAGGCGTTATCTTTCTTCACCGGTTTGTCCCTCGAGGTTGGAGTTGACATTTTTTTTTTGTGCGTGACCTAGCCACCTGGGACTAGAGACCCGAACTCATTTCACCAGATCCATGTTGCTGTGCAGCCCATACAATTCCAGTTCCTCGTTGAGTCTTATCTTCCAAAAGCCATCAGCACAAATGGGAAATATGGACGAAAGATTTGCCTCCGGAAGCAGCTAAGAATCTCTTAGTCCAATTTTGTTAGTGTCCACGGCTCCTCGCTACACAGATTATCTTTGGTCCTCAGAGAGAAGCCTTTATTCCAATTGAATCTCCAGCGCGAACACACAGCGATTGGTAAGGAATCCTTCGTATTAAGCCCTCTGTATTGTCATTGCTTGTATTCACTTCGGAGCCTATTTAGACAAAGTCTGTCACTACATCAAAGCTTTCTATATTGACGATCGTTTTATCTGAGAGAATTTCTAAATTTGATTCCGATCTTCTGTAAAGCCTTGGTTAACTGAAAACGTTGTAAATATCTTTTGACAAAATATTTATTCATTTTTGTTTAAGTTATTCTAAGTCGGCTTTTTCAAACCATTAATTCAATCCCAACTTGTTTAGTGGCGAAACGTAAAACGCCAAAATGATCAATGTATGTATATAAATGTTCGCTGGTGGATGTCCCTGTGTCAGTGAGACAACGGGTTGATCGAATGCTGTTGTTTAAGTGATCGTCGCAAACGAACTAAAATAGTTGATTACCGGTTGCGATGCCCAATTGTGGGTCACCACACTTTTTTTTTGCGGATTTTGGGAAAGGATATTGGGCTGCACTTTTAAAAGATGAAGTTAACTCAAGAACTAAAGCTACTCGACGATATGAAGCAATGTACGTTCTCAGATTGCCCACTGGGAATTAGCAAATAAAGTGCCCAAATTCATCGCGGAATCATCCCGTCATATGTCAGTCAGTTGAAAACCCCCATGTATTTAAAATTCACAACTTTATTCACAAGAAACAAGTGTGTGCTACTGGTGTGGTTGATATAAGCGACCGCTACGTTACAGTCAATGGAGGTCGCTTCAGAGACATGTTAAAATGTTATTTCTTTTGTCAATTGTGGACTAGACATATTTATTTGCTTTTAACTAGACGGTGTTTGGTTTTAACTAGACGGTAACACAAGCCACATGGCAGGCTTAACCATCGAATCATTCAAAAATTTAAATTGTATTATAAAGAAATGGTCCTGTCGATTGATATAGTCTAGTCATTATTTTACCTTAAATCAGTAGTCAATACCAACATGCAAGCGCCATTTAAGGAAATTATTGAAATGTGAAAATTTTAACCCTGACCGCGGCAAACGTGCCTGTGGTAAACGACGTTGAATTAAAAACAAAAATCCTTATATTGTACCTAAAACCTTATTATTGGTTTGTTGTTCTCGAATGTTCAAGAAATCTTCAATGGCTTGCGAGCACAGTGTCGAGAGACATGCTTTCTTGTGAATGCATATTTCACATAAGAAGAAATAAGAACAAATTATTGTAGATATACAGTTTAATTTATGTAAATTTCGTGTTCCCAAAATGCAACCTTAATCGTTCTGAAGCCTTGTAATAGTTAAGTACACAGAGTTCAATGACATTGGCAACTTATACTGTTTGTTTTTTGTATGTCCATGATCGATGTATCCTTTCCCTTGGCAAAAAGTGGTTCATCGCACTGCATACGTATGAACATATTTACCTCTTTTCTCTTTACCTCTTTGAGAAATTATTTTTGTCATTTACATAATTTCAACATTCAATATATTTCCAACCCGACACATACCATAACAGACCATAACTCATATCCCGCTCTCAATATTTCTAGACTTATGTACACATATTCATACAAAATCACCATAAAGTCGAATATTCGCATAGAATGAAAAAGTAGCCGTTAGTTGCAGAACTCCTTTGACTCCTTCGTATCCATAATAAGTAAACGAGCCCCATGTTACGCTCCTAATTCATTTTCGACGTCATTAATTTTCCATGGCAATATTTTCAGCATACAGACTGTCGAAATAAAAAATAGGTGGGCCTTGCACTGACTAAGGAAAATATATTTATGTATCCACATGGAACAATTCCTCCGTGCTTGTGAGTGTGTGTGTTTTTTTTTTTTTCGTGCATGTAATATAACATCTTACGGAAATCGAGAACAACAAAAAACCGGTTGGGAAATAAACTATGAACGTATGATACATGCTAAAGGCATATCCGTAGACACACCCCGCCATAGTCACACATATAGCCGCCCACTATGCCAAAACCTCCTTCTTTATTTTGACGTAGATAAATGATGCCACCTTTAATAACGATCCACATGTTTTTCACATTCCCCCAACAGGCATTCATACTTTTTGACTTGACTTTTGGCTATTTGCAATGGCCACAAGCAAAATATCAGCTTTCCTAATGTTCACGGGGTAAGATTACTCCTTAAAGTGCTCATAGTTCTGCTCGTTTTTCAACATTGTATTTTCTCATACTTATGATTTCTGTTCTAGAAACTGATTGTTAATATGGACACATGCCGTATATACCAACTATTGCTTGTGTTTGTCGGTTTGTCCTTTATTTCCGGTGAAACAAAGCTCGAAGTTGAGGAAAAAATAAAGGACTTCGTCATCACAAATTATATTATTTATAATATGCATACGTATATGAACACATGTGTTTGGTTTTATTAATTTTTCAAAGGAGGATGTCCTTATTGTACCAATCAGTAGGTGACTTTTGCTAGTCAAGGAGAAATTAAACCGACATCAACCCTAGCAGTATTGAATTAATGCTATTATTCATACATATTTCTGCTGACCTGTGTAACTTAATGTTTTTTAAGAAAGCATTCCTGAAACCAATTTACTTATCATTATCTATCAAGTAGCAGACTAATTTCGTTTAAATGTGCGGTACCTACAACCATACCCGAGCAATACCCGGGAATGTGACAACCCGGTTCCGAAAATAAATTTTTTTTCGTGGGTAGGTGGAAATCTGCGACAAGACGAACGTGACGAACGTTCGCACATAGAAGTGTGAGATTTTTACTCACTAAAACCACCTCCCTGTGTTTTTTAAGACTACAACTAAGTGAGGCACTTAACCAGTAGTTTGCATTTCATAGTTTAAGTACTGATCGGCAGGTTACTCTCCAATGAAAGTTCCTGCTAACACCGCAACCATGCGCGGGTGTAGGCTATCGCACGAGATCAAGGGGTCGAATCGTTTGAAGTCGGCGCGAGACATTAGTTTCCTCAAGGATCGGGTAAACTGCAGTGTTTGTGTGCTGTTCTTTCAAATTTCTTAACTTCATCTTGGAGTGTTAATATTCCATTCCAGATCTCTGTGGATATCGTCGTTTCTGATATATCATGGTGCATTAACGATGTTTCTATGCACCTTATTTTGAAAAGTCGGTATTATCCTCATATTACTTACTTTGGTACAACCCCAAAGTTGTACGCCATACGTCCAAACAGGTTTTAGGATTTGCTTGTATACAAGCAGTTTGTTGTCAATACTTATCTTGGATTGTTATTGCTTATTGGTAAGCCAGTTTACTTATAAAGTAAAAAAACATAATTTGTAATTCCATTCAAATTACTAATACGACGTGCACATCATGCACAGCCAATCGGTAGGCTCCATGATGGATTGTGCTCAAATAGGATTCAACTATTTGTGGTATTCACATTTGTGGTTTTTGAAAAACATCCCGAACAGTTTAGTTGGAGGGAATACTCATGGATGTGCAATGATTGCACTAGACATGTGCGAGCATGAGAGTCTTAATTAAAATGTGTGTGTGACAGGCACTTTGAGGGAAAGTTCATGTTGCCTAGAAAAGCATACCACAAATGACTTGTAGAAAATCAGCGAAAATTTGGCGTACAGGAATCTTAAACTGCCAGATAGCAGTGGTGACAACATTATTTTTAAAGCGCTAATAATAGTAAAATTAATTAAATTTTAAATGAAATTAAAATGTGAAGAAATTTTTGCGTCGGCGGGGCATAAGGCCCCGGTTGAGAAAAAATTACCAGACTCATTCTTTGAAGAGCCATCTTGTTCAGATTACTGCAAAGAGCTCCCTCCAACTTATTCCTTAAAAACTCGATCCATTTTCAAATGTTTGCCTGCCTGTGTAAGTTGATGCCCCTGCACGGAGTTCTTCTTAATGTAGTTGTTTTGCGCCATAGGGCGTGTCCGTTTCATTGCTACTTTCTTCTACTCGGAGTAAAGTATATTATTGTTTGACTTAGCTGGGCTATCAATTGAAGGACAAACAAATTGTGACCATAGTAATAGCCCACAGAATTTCATAATTTTTTTTGCAGCACATTCCTGAGACAATAGTGGTGACGGCTTGTCTTGGACCTTAAACTCCTCTGACAACTTACCATTGTGTAAGACGTGGCACTTAGCACATTCATATGTAACCATTATAATAACTATGACGGAGTGGCTTCCTGCGAAAGGCCAACCAGAGTGCATTTCGATTGAATGTCAATTAAAGTCATGTCAATTAAAGTCATGTCAATTAAAGTCATGTCAATTAAATAAGAAAGGTATATTTAATCCGTACATAGTGTTGTTTATTCAAATCGACCATCTGCAATTTATTCATGACATGACAGTTTCCGTAGTTCGTAACTCCAGTACAGTATAACCTGCTTTTTTTACTATCCAAGACTAGGATAGGTTCGAGCGGCTGACTTCCTTGAAAAAGGTAGACACACTTAGGCCAAATTAGGGCAATTTCGTAACTCAGATCATTTGGGTTGTTCACATCTCCTTATTGCGAAATTTGTAATTCAAAGGTTTCAAGTTCTAATCTAGGCCCAATTAGGCTCGTTGTTCTAACACAAAGATCTAGTATATCTTTACCTGCAATCCGTATTGAGCTTTTAATACAGCGATGCTAATATATCTTAGTTTGGTCAAGGCGTAGAAAAATGGGAAGTACAAGTGACTGAATCAGCGAGAGGACAGGGCACTATGATTGCAAAGAAGGCTTCTTCTTCCTCTTCATTGCTGCAATTTTTGCATATCGCTGTAGGGGAATTAAAATACACGGTTATGACGCCGATGAGAATTTAAAGATTCGACCTACTTATTCTGATCAGGTCGCGTGAGAGTTTTGGATCGATAGTAGGCCATAATTGTGGCCTACTACTTACTCACGTTTGGTGTGAGTAAGCCTTTCAAGTTTAAGTAGATGTTTTGCAGTAGCGATAGGCATGGACGGCAGTTCCCCGTCAAAAAAGAGTATTGAGGTGTCGACGATCTCGACTTGAATGTCAGGATGCTGAAATACTTGGCCACCTCGTTAACACTCAGGCTGCAATTGAAGGACGTCTTGGAATTAAATGTGTTGGCTGGCTGTCCGAACATATGGCAATACATATATGTACCTAATATTACATAGTTATTTAGCCAGGACAGAGCTACTCTAATCGCTATATACTCTGCCTGAAAGACGCTACAGTGAGAGCGTTGTCGGCATGGGAGTCGAAGATGCAGCTCCTTAGAGTAGACTCCCACAACCACTCCTTGGCCCACCTTCGATCCATCTGTGAAAATTCGCAGAAGATCGCCCAGCATCTGGTGTTCAGACGTACTGTACTTATCACGCTGACGACCCATGAAGGGTCCGAGCCTGAGCGATAGCTGCTTTCCATTCCGGACGATCCGGGGCACGCTGTTTCCAGTCATCCGCGATTACTGGGTCTTTATACCGGAGATTCGGTCTTCCTCTCCTTCTCTAACCAGGAGGCTCAGATTCGAATACCCTCTTAGCTGGAGCATTGTTGTCCATGCGCTCGATGTGACCGAGCCAATTGAGTCGACGGATCTTTGCCTTCCGGACTACATCCACATGCTGGTGCAGCTCGTAGAGTTCGCGGTTGTGTGTTCTCCTCCATTCGCCTTCTCAGACGGGACCATATATCCGAATTTTTCTTTCGAAGGCACCAAGAATCAGCTCCGCAGTTTTGCGTTCGTAAAAGCTTCCACTACGGCACGTTTGGAACGCGTGACGATGTCGATGTCATCTGGAGTGACTTGCAAAAGATAGTGCCTTCCGTGTTAAGAGCTGCCCGCCGCGCTATCTTCTCCAGTACCAAAATGTAGAAATCACACGACAGCGCATCTCCTTGCCGAAATCCGGTTGAGGTTTCAAACGGCTCGGAAGTCCTCCAGCCGAACTGCACGGTGCATCGCGTATTTGTTAGCGTAGTCCCACATAACCGGATCAGTATTCTCGGAATCCCGAATTCACCCATCGCACCAAATAACTCCTTGCGATGAATGCTGTTGTATGCGGCCTTAAAATCGATAAAAAGGTGGTGCATATTGATTTGAAACTCGCTGGTCTTTTCCAGGATTTGCCTTAGTTTGAAAATTTGGTCTTTTGTCGATTTGCCGGACCAGAAGTCGCACTGGCACGTGCCGATTATTGCGGTGCAAAACGGCTTTAGACGTTCACACAGTACGCTGGATAGGATCTTGTAGGCGACGTTGAGCGGGGATATACCTCTATAGTTGTTGAGTATTTCGGATGGGGATTCGATTCATTCATAACTATATTCGACACAGCAACACATTCGAAAATGTTGTGGAATTTATCATTATTTTTTTACTTTAGAAGTACGAATTATTCCACCATTAAACAAAAGAAAATAGATTCGTTGGGAACAATTTTTCCAATATTATTGACTACTCTTGGATTATTCAGATTGATCGCCATACGTCCATAAAGCAACAACATTAATCTTTTAAAAATGTAGGCTATTTATGCGAATTTATGAGAATTCTAATGATCAGATCTTTAAATGCTATACTACACAGCAAAAGCAGTCTGAAAAATATATGCAAATGTGAGCTGGAAAGGAAACTGTGTACATCCACAAACATCCAGCAATATCAACATAAAAAGGAGAAACGTATAAAAAATATCAATCAATCCTCGTCGTTTTGAAAGGACCACTATGTAGTTACCATCCTCCTAAACATAAACTTACTGTTGCACGTGTTAAAATAAGAAGAAATGAAAACAAACATTCATTAGGCAAATTGAAAATCGCTGAAGTTTATCTTATAGGCTTTTACTTTACAATCAAGTAATAAAACCCTCCGGTGTTGTTATAATCAACTCTGATGACTGAGACTTTCTACCACTCCTTCATTAATTTCAGCAACACTTTGAAGTGGAGACTCACCCATCACGCTGATGAGGTTGCCTAAAGACTTATTCAGCAGGTGTGTATCTGTGATTTGTGTGACAACAACCTTGTGATTTAGTGTAGCTCTAAAAGGATAAAGTACTCGTAATTTAAATAAAACGAAATACATTCTTATTTTATTTAACAGGAAATGTAAAAGGGTTTTATACCTTTCGGTGTAGTAGAAAGGAAATCGTGTGGACTATGTCCTAATGAGGGAATATTTTTTAGTCAGTTTTTAGTGAAATCAATGAGTCCATCATAACGTCCCACACACAATTTTGATTTTTTCATAGTTTGTGTACAGACAAGGCTTGCCAAGGAAAAAATTTGCCTACACTCATTTCGAATTTACTTCCCAAAAATTGCAGACAAATCTATCAAATTCTTTTCTTTGTTTTTGTAATACTGGGAATGCTTCTATTATTTTTAAATTGTATGTCATTTCTATTTGGTAGTAAACATAACAACATCAACATGGAATCTGAATTGGAAGTAGTAAGAGAAAATATTATTAAGTGTCACACCCAAAAAACCGCAAAGAAACTAAAAGTTAATAGGGAAACAGTTGCTACTGCTGTATAATGTTCTTCATTTGGCGCTACAGTCCAGGGTGGACCTGGGCCTCAACCAACAAGCCTCTCCAGCTAGCACGGTCTCTGGCTAGCTGTCTCCAGTGTCGCACGCCAAGTTCGTTGAGGTCCTTCTCCACCTGGGTGCGCCACCTTAAACGCGGGCGTCCTCTGTTGCGTTGTGCCACGGGTTCGGAGTCGAAGACTCTCCGGGCCGGGGCTGAGTTGTCCATACGCTCAACATGGCCTAGCCATCTTAGGCGTTGGATCCGAAGACGCCTGACTAGACTCATGTCGCTGTACAGCCCGTACAGTTCGTGGTTGAATCTTCTCCTCCAGAAACCGTCAACGCAAATAGGACCAAACATCGCACGCAGAGCTTTTCTCTCGAAGATACCAAGGACTTCCTCAACCGCTTTTGAGATTGTCCATGCCTCCGCGCCGTACAGCAGGACTGGGATGATCAAGGTCTTGTATAAAGTCAGCTTGGTCCTTCGGGAGATGGCTCTACTACTCAATTGCCTCTTGAGCCCAAAGAAACAGCGGTTGGCAAGAGTTACTCTGCGTTTGATCTCGGTACTGATGTTGTTCGTACTATTTACTGGGGAGTCGAGGTTGACGAAGTCCTTGACTACATCGAAGTTATAGCTGTCCATTGTGATGCTCTGTCCAAGACGTCGATGTTGTGTGTCCTTTCTTGATGACAGCATATACTTTGTTTTACCCTCATTCACCGCTAGACCCATTTTAGCCGCTTCCGCCTCAATGCCAGCAAACGCCTCATTGACGGCTCGCTGTGTTCTGCCAATCACGTCAATGTCATCCGCGTATGCTAGCAGTTGTACGGACTTCTGGAAGATCGTGCCTCTAGTGTTGGCGTGTGAGTCTTGCACGACTTTCTCCAGGATGATGTTAAAGAAATCACATGACAGCGCGTCGCCTTGTCTAAGACCTTTTTTGACATTGAAGGTCTCGGTGAGTTCGTTACCGACCTTGATGGAGCAGCGAGAATTCTCCATCGTCATCCTGCACAACCTGACGAGTTTGGCAGGAATGTCAAAACTAGATATGGCGTTGTATAGCTCGCCCCTATGCACGCTGTCATATGCGGCCTTGAAATCGGCAAAAAGGTAGTGGGTGTCGATTTGCATTTCTTGGGTCTTTTCCAGGATCTGCCGTAGTGTGAAAATCTGGTCGATGGTTCCATGGCCTGAAGCCACACTGATAAGGACCTATCAGGTTATTTATAAACGGCTTCAGGCGAGTACACAAAACGGCAGAGAAGATCTTGTAAGCGATGTTCAGGAGACTTATCCCTCTATAGGGGTCTCCTTTCTTGTGGATCGGGCAAACGATACTGAGATTCCACTCATCGGGCATGCTCTCTTCCGACCATGTCTTACAGATGAGCTGGTGCATGCGACCAACCAGATCATCTCCAGCTGCCTTAGAGATTTCAGCGGAAAGTCCGTCCGCATCGGCAGCTTTGTTAGACTTCAGTCTTGATATTGCTATCTTGACCTCGTCTAAGTCGGGGGGACGGAATTCTCGTCGATCATCGTCCATATTGAGTGGAACATTCTGCCTGACAGCGGTATTGGTGTCATCATCGCCGTTTAGCAGTCTGCAGAAGTGGTTCTTCCAAATTCTCAGTATCGACTGCGACTCTACTACTAGTTGTCCATTCTCGTCCCGGCAGGCTTCTGTCCGAACCTTATATCCACTGGATAACTGTTTCACGCTCTGGTAAAACTATCGGACATCGTTCCTGCCGTAACACCTCTCCATCTCCGTGTTCTTTCTTTTTTCTCCTGAGAAGCCGGGTCTCGTCCCTTCGTCTCTGTTCATTGAGCTCACGAACAGCTCTCGTCGTTCGTTGCAGCGTTGCTTTGTAGGCTTCCAGCTTCGCTGCATGTGCCAGCCTACACTCGTTGTCAAACCATGGGTTTTTTCTAGGTGGTGCCGTGAAACCCAGCACATCAGTGGCAGCATCTTTGATGGCTTCTTGACAACGCCTCCAATCTTTTTCGATTGTTTGCGCTGGTGGCGACGAACTTATAGAGAGATTCCGGGACACTCGATCGGCAAAGATCCTAGCAGTCCGTTGCGATTGTAGCTTTCTGACGTCAAGCCGTGGTGTCCTTTCTCGACTCCGTTGATCTCTTGATATCTTAGTTCTTACCTTGGCTACAGGTAAGTCGATGTTGGCTCCTCGGAACGTTCGGACATCAAGAATGCTGGAGGAGTGTCTGACGTCGATCGCAACATGATCAATCTGATTGACGGTTGATTGATCAGGGGACCACCAGGTCCCTTTATGGATGTTGAGGTGTGGGAACCGCGTGCTAGCTACATAGAGATTACGTCCCGTGACAAAATCCACTAGCCTGAGTCCGTTATCGGATGTGGTGTCGTGCAGGCTGTGTTTTCCGATGACTTTGGCACAGATGTCTTCCTTACCCAGCTTTGCATTAAAATCTCCTAGAACGATCTTGGTGTCGAAGTTGGGGCACTGATCGTAAGTCCTTTCTAGGAGATCATAGAATTTATCCTTGCTGTTGTCATCTTTGTCCTCTGTCGGGGCGTGGGCGTAAATCAGCTGTTCCCGAATTTAGCCTTGATGCGGATTGTTATGAGGCGTTCGCTTAAGACTTTAGACAAAGCTTAAGACTTTTTGCCTAAGTCTGCCTCGAACAACAAATCCACATGCAAATAAGCGCCTCTCCCTGTTGCAATCACCGTAGTAGATGTCGCAGTTTCTCATCCTCTTCTTGACCGGGCCATTCCACCGCACTTCCTGGATTACGGTGATGTGTGCTTTGTAGCAGTGCAAGGCCTCCGCGAGTTCTTCGGCTGCTCGTGGTCTGTTAAGGGATCTAACTTTCCACGTGCAGAACCGAAAAGCGTTGTCCTTGTAACGTTGTCCTTTACGTGGAGAGGGAGTTAACCCCACGCACAACCGCCAACTGGGTGGCCAGGCCCTATTCTTTCTCCCTCGGGCGGGGGACCGGATTTATCCGGAGTCGGTTACCTCGCTGAGGCTGTGAGCGCCGCCTTTGTCCTTAAAACTATAGGGATCTTCCGCCGCCATCTCAATTCCAAGGTCATTAACACGGTTATAAAATAACAATTTGATTGTAAAATTACAGACCGTCACTTAACGTTTCACCAACATTTTTTCAGAGAATAGATTTAATATTCAAATCGCTGGTTTCAATAAAATAATCATTTTGTTGAAGAGAATCCTTTACGAACTGATATTGGAATCTCTCAACAGGTTACAAAAACGTATCGAAAATGGAAATTGAAATGTTCGCGAAAGAACACAAGCCACGAACGGCAAATACTGAAATTGATTTTTCGATTTTTTAAATCAAAATAATTTATTTAGATTTAGATTAAAAAAGTAGTGCACAATAACATTGAACGTTTTCAATCACGTTTTCAAATTTATATCTATTCACCCCTGAGCTGTTACGTTCATACGACGTTTCACGTACATTCAAGTGATAGTTTTGTTATATTCAAACCAGTACCTCTCAACGTTTCCACGGGGTCTACGTTTGCATTTAAAATATCTCGAGTGATGTAGTTGTACACAGCCTCTATTCAAACCTTCACAAGTGATTTCGCATTCCTCCATGGATTACATTGTACGCTGTGGCAATTCTTTAACGCAAATTGTTCCCTATTGTTGAAGTACAAAAAACGACTCCCCTCGCTTATAATAAATAGATGACATGGGACTTTGTCCGTAACCGTTGAACAAAAAAAAAATGTCTGCCTCTAACTTTTTCAACTTAATTTTGAGCACTCAGTTATAGTCGGAAAATTTCGATTTTCATTTACGTTGGTATCTGTTGGAGGGAAATGAGAAATATGAAAACAGCCTTTCATCAGCCGCAAAAGTGCTACAGTGTCTGTACACAATTGTAGCGTATGTAAAATAACAAGTATTTATGCACACGAGTGTGTGTGTATACTTGCGAGGAGCTTGTGTTTGAGTTTCAATCAAAACTTTTAACACAAATTTCTCTGTACGGAGGCATACCACAAAGGACATCGCGTAGGGAAAACCAGTCAATGGATGGTGGCGGTGGAAATGGGGCGGATTAGATAAAATGCAGATATTTCCAACTCAACTAACTTACACAAATAGAAAAGCACTAGAAGAGCAATGTGAAAACAAAATAATTTCAGAATCACAATGCATACATATGCACGGACACATGGCTAGTTGTGTATCCAGAAACACACCCTCGCACAGTTTCCGCGCATTAAGAGGGCTACATGGGCAAATTGCAACTGCAGCAATTTGCCATCCTTCCGTTCTTATTTCGCCCGTATCCTGTACATTTGGACAGGAACCGGGAATTGGTGTGGTGACTTTGTACGTTTTTCTGTTTATTTGCAAACAAACATTTTATTGACAATTTGTAAAGTTTTACTTATTCGGACATGGACAATAATCTCGGAAATGAGTGTATAATCGTATGCGGGGGAATATGCATGGGTTATCGACTGAAACTTTGGACAGTTTCATTTTTGATTTGTTTTCAGTTTTGCTGCAGTTCAAAAACTTTGCGTTTCCATTGATTCTCCGCTTCAGTTCATGTGGAGTTTATTGCGGTTCTAACAAATTTGATGTTATCGAGCGAAGATTTTTCAGGAGGGCTCTTTTAATTAAAGCATTCTTGTACATCTCATGCATGGTTTAGAAATTGTTTCCTTCTGCCAAGGCCGGAATTAACACATAATTGTGGCCTTAACTGCCAAAGTAGGTAATGTCACGCCAAGTTATTGACTCCATTTTCTTGTTTTTACATCTGACAAGGATTTTCAACAACAATCTAAGTTTCCTATAACAGCGTACTTTTGAATTTGAGTAATAGTATGCAATTGACAACTCTTGCCCGAACTAAACTGATGGAACTACTTGAATCAAGCTGCGAAATGCGTCGAGTGCTGGTCGAAGTTTAAGAGGAGAATGTTTTTGGTACATCACACAACTTTCAGTGGGTTAGTAGTGATTGTGATTTGAGAAACCAAGAACATGGGAAACCACCGAATGAGATCGAAGACAGATGTTGATGTGGATAACTTGGCCTAAATCTGGCGAAATCATTATGTAGTAAATACTCTCGACAACAAAATGATTTTGAATCTAATTTTTTGTGAAAAAATGGAGAACAAAGTTTGCTTTCTAAAAGGCTGGCCAAAATGCAGACAGTTTTTGCTAATTTTTATGTTTCAGCAGCTGCCAAAGTCATCAATGACTAGCTGACAAAATATTCAGTAAGGTTCATCATTTTGTCGTGCATCATTCCACTTGTCGAACATTGTCTTCTTAATGTAAGAATTATAACATGAATAAGTAAATAAAATAAATAAGTAAACACGCGGATATTATATCTCCATATTCCGGCCCAGTAGTAAAGACGCAACGTGATTATCATTGTGCTGGGCGTCATAGTGGATCAATTGTGCAAGCATGTCGCATTTGAAATTTAGGACACCTACTAGACAGAGATTGCTGCGAAATGACAATAGCGGCTAGCATCGAGGAAGACCAAAAAAAGTAGAGTCGGCAACGATCGGCTGAACTCTGAATCTTATTTGGGCGTACATTATTGTAAGATTGTTTCTAACTGAAGAATTGAAGACGGACGACCGTACACAGAGCCGGTGTTTTCGCTAATTGGGCGATGGAAGCATTTTAACAAAGAACAAAAAAAAAACACGTCGGAAGAGACACATTATAGACTCATAACATATTTCATGGATATGATAAGCAACATCTTTAAAATAAGAGGTGAACTGATAAGTTTAAACTTCATACCGCATCGCCCAGAACTCCCCCTTTTTTGCAACCGTTGCAACCTTCAGGAACGAGAGGACGTATTTCACTTCATCACTATATGGCCCATTCTTAAAGAATTCCGCTGCCACTTCCTTGCAGCACAAGTACTCTCGCTTGGAGAAGCGATAAACAGCTTAAACGGTGACCGAGGTTTGGATCTATTGAACAAGTATGCAATAAACGCACTGCGCTATAGAAAATGTATTATGGAGGAGAACTTTTAGAAACACATACTTTAAATGTTAATCTGGTAGACGGCCCTAAGCCAAACCATATAGACTAAGATTTTTTTTTGTATTTTTATTGTTAAAATCCATTCTTTTTTTCTTTGTGAAATAAATAGTCAACTAAACTAACTAACTAACTAACTAGCATTATAGACTCAAAAGCTATGTGAACAAGGAAAGTTGGCGTTATTGTAGCAAACGCAATCCACAAGTGATCGACCAAGTAATGGCTGTTTGGTGCGGTCTATGACATGACACAATCATCGGACATTATTTCTTTAGAAATGTGGAAGCAGTTATTGTTGGGGTAAGTGCTGGATATAGGGCCCATGTTAGCAATATCTCACAACAGGAAGAGCATACATATTCCGTCATACGATCATTTCATTCATTTTTAAACTGACTATCAGTCATTGCAACTGGGTCGGTCTTTGTCAAGAGATGTGCGGTATAGAGCACTTGCAAGATTTTTAATTGTTTATTTATAAGTTTTGGGTAAATTCTGCTAAGAGTCTTTAAATAAAAATTGTCTGGAAATGAGTTAATGTTCTTACAATATTGTGTAGTCCTCGAATTAAAATATCAATTTTGTTAAATCAAAATTATTTAATTGCTTATGATGTATGAGATATTTAAAAAAATAGTGACAAAACCCCGATGTAAGTAAGATGGCCCACCACTGGTACACCTATTATGTCCCATATTTAATAGGCAATCATACATGGAAATTTATATGGTTACTTTATAGGTGACAATGGCCAAAAAACGTTAAGCGTGCAACGCGAAAGTATGAAAGCAGTGTTAGTTGTCATTAAAGAACAGAGTATGTGGTTTTCGAAGACATAACTGCAATTTACCGTGCCCAAAACCACCTAAAGGAACTTAATGCAAAATACAGAGTCCATTGGAAGATGTGGTGTGCATAAAAATGGGTAGAGAGCCTATCATTCCTCTAGGGCACCCTGGTCCATACTCGAAACAGGATGGTCCATATTAGCAGCACTTTTGGCAAAGTGTTAAATTGAGTTCATTGCTTTTGTCATACATTTATTTTTTATTTAAGTTGTTTTTATGTCTTTCGTCTCTTATTTAAAGACTAACTGCTAAATATTGCGAGTAAGGGAGAAATTTGGAAAATGGATCATAAATTTCCCGATCAAATCAACAGTGGTCGGTTTAGTACAACGTAGCTGAATGTAAGTGACAAAAAATGTTACTTTTAGAAAACCTAAATCTACGCTTGAAGTCAAATAGGTAATAAGAAACAAAGAAACCAAAAGTATTCAATTCCGTTACCATATCTATGCAATAGAGATTTTACTTTGGGATTATTACGTTTATAATGAAGATTGGATTATTACGTTCAAATAATGTAAAACTTAAATGCTGACATGCAGCAGAACATTATTTTGCTCCTCCTAAGGGTAACAATTCGCCTTTGTCAGGGTAACTCCGTCCTTGACGTGGAGACATTAATTAATGGTGCAAAAACTGCTGCTTTGCAATATTTGATATCAAAAAAATCACTAACCCTTCCGGATAAACTTGATCATAAGAATAGCATCGAGTACAACAATATGTATGTGTGCATACTACTTTTGCAAGAAACACTAGAACGATTTTTAGAACCAGAAAATGATTTTAAAACATATTTCTTCTTATTCTTCTTTATTTGGCACTACAGTCCGAGATAGACCTGGGCTTCAAGTCTCTCCAGCTAGCACGGTCTCTGGCTACCTGTCTTCAGTGTAGCACACCAAGTTGGTTGAGGTCCTTCTCCAATTGGGTGCACCACCTTAAACGCGGGCGTCCTCTGTTACATTTCTAATCAAACAAAATAAAAAAATAATAAAATCTGAATTAAGTCCAGCTAATGACGCTAAATCGCCCACGGTGCTCCGCGATTATGTGTCTCGGTACCACTCGATTATTTTCTCTGGGGTTACGTCAAATCCTTACTTTACGAGCCACCCACATTGGATGGACTTAGAGCCAACCTTTGAGACGCTGTTACCGAATAATAGGGCACATTTAAAACTGGGTCGTAAGCAATTTGACAGACTGCTTGAAGCACGGCCACCGAAGCCAAAGGGGCTGTTAGAATGATGTGCTAGTCCAAACATAATGACTTGAATCTAGCTGAAAAAAGTCCAGTGTAAATTATGATTACATCTCACACCGTTGTTTTTTTTAATTCTTATTTCGTGGCTTTTTTATGGGTTCACCTGTAATAGTGCATCATCAAACGTAGCATAACCGATCAAGGAAACGACTTAAGCGTTTATTATTGTTCTTGGAATACTTTCACATTCGACTTATTAAAAATACTTGTCGTGAACCTTTTACGAAAGTGTGCGAAATTGCGGACTGGTCTGCCCTTAACGAGCAACAGTGGATGCCACCATTTGATAAACAGGTCGAAATTGTGATGGCCAATTCTTTGATTATTATTTTTTTTTTGTATTAATAATGCAGACACTTAAATCTTAAGAGGTTCCCGGAACATTGCACGGTCATTAAAATATCCACAGGATTAGGTCAATTATTAAAAAAAACGGAATGAAAACCCAACAAATTGGCACGCAATATTGGCAACATCCGCAAAGACATTTTGCAAAATAAGTAAATTTGAGATTAAATGAGCTTAAAACTCATGTCAAGATGAATCATTTTTGCAGTTCATTAAAAAAAACGTTTGAAGAAATCCAAAAGGAAACAGAACAAATTATTAAATTAGCTTCCGGCATAGAAAAAGGATTTCAAAAAGGCAGAGGAAATGACAAAATCTTGTTATAAAAATTAATTTGTTCCGATTATATGAAACCTTAAAAAGGATGACATTTGATTTTCTTCCTGTTGCCTCTGCCTTCATTCGCGAAATTTCTTAATTGCAATAAAATATGGAAATATGTTCGGTCTGACTTAATATAAACCGAAAAGTGTTGACGCGACGGACTAGGAATAGATTCTTTGTGTTCGCAAACCATTTAAAGAAGTATTTATTTTGTAAATATTGTTGGGTTAATTCGTTGAGAATTAAACGAAAAATCGCAGTCGTTTAACGTCTATGAAAGTACAAATTGTTGAAGACGCGTTTTTTTTAATTCTTCATTTGCAATTCAAATTCAATTCGAGCATCAGATTCAGTCGACAAATGAAATTGTATTAGCGGCGTATAGGAAATTAACCTTGAATGTGTCTTTCGTTGAGCTAAGGGATTTGCTATTTGCTACAGACTGTTGGGAGCCAATTAGTTTTGGAGATGACTTGCTTCTCGAGAAACAAATATATGCACATACATATCATCTGGTCCCCAGAGATAGGAACACAAGAAATATTGGTTTAAGCTTGCGATAGTTCCTTCTCTTCTTATCTAAATTTTCAGTGTTGGAAAATATAAAGTGCTTCAATTAGCATTTAAATATTTCTTTCTATAGAATTCTCAACAGTTCATCCTTAGGCACGCTTGGGACTCACATTCAATCAGATATTTTTTGAAGTACCACAGGAGTATAGAATGCCTTCCTATTATTTCAGGCATTCATCAGCACGCAAGGTTTTGATTTTACTGACAGCTTAGAATTACATAAAAGAAAGGCTGCACAAGAAAGAAGCGCCTTTGCATTGTTAATGTTAATATTTTAAAAATATAAAGATTTTGTCGGCTATTTTACTGATAAGATTATTCACAAGTACAGCGAAAATTCTCTTCACGGACAGCGATCTATAATGGACCCCTTTTTTACGAACCATTCGCCATGGTCCTGGCATGAAGGCGTTTTGCAAGTCAATTACAGCGGAACACCTACACCGCCTACACCCCACAGGACATTAATATTGAGCTGTTGTACCACTTATAACGGACACACGTAACTAAACCGAACATGGAAGGGACGGAAAAATGAAAAATGGCTGTTTATATCGTTAATAATACTTTTATTTTATCAATCAAATTCAAAGTGCAAAGTATTATGTTATGTGTGAACGGCCGAAACAGTTTATTAATTTTTCTCTTGCAAAGAGGCGTAAGGAAGGAGGCTACTCAATACACTTAGACCATATTTGTCAATTGTGTTACCCACAGTCGGACTACTACTTGCCACTGATTGACCACTCCAGTGATCCAGAGTGCCGTTTATTTGATCCCAACGATAAATTATGACTGTACCAGATTTGAAAGCCGGATAAAGCGTAAAACTCAATTTTCAGTAGAATTCGAACCGGGGACCCGTCTAACCAAGGCGAGGCACTTAACCAACTGCGCAATCCAGTTGCTTAGGGGCTTTATTAAATGAACCGAGTCTCTCGGTTAATCAGTTACAACTAAATACAGTTTTCTTTCTCGAAACACTTGATAAAACGCACTTGTTGAATCGATCTGGTGTTTCTGTCTATACGGACGAGCCATGAGTTGCTTGTGTGAACAGTTTATTACTTCGTCGCTTGTTACATTAGACGTTGCAGGTGAACCAAGAGTTTAGCACATGCTTCTATGCTCTATCAGCTGTGGGGCTACTTTGGTCAAAGCGTAATTTATGGTAGTTACATAACTTGCACCTTTTTTATTCTGCAGTCTCCTAAAAGACTGAAGCCTCTACATAACGGACAAGCATGATGGTTTCGCAGGTATTCGCTATATCAGTAGAACCACGGCGGCGTGTAAAGTTCAATCACTGACTATCTACTGACTGACAGTCCCACACAAGCTTTTATACGCTGCCACAGTAGTGTTAGAACTCGGCCATCCTATTATCAGTTGCGTTTTCGATTCGCTTGAGTCATTAGCAAAAGTCCTTCTGGGAGTCCAGCCCTTTAGCTTGTCTGACGACATGACTGTGTTCAGCCTCTGTTGGTTGCTGTGGATGTGTGGAATGTTCTCCACCACGTACTTGTTTGAGGCAACTTACCTTCGGGATGATGGGGGCTGAAGACTGCCCGGAACTATGAAAGCGAGCTCGCAAGAGCTTCTACTAGCCTATAGGATGAGAAGCATTTCGGAAGATAAGCTACGTATGGAGTTAGGGGGAAAGATGTTAATAATAAGGTGACATTTAATTTTTAGAAGTCGCGGGTTCTACGATTTCGGCCTTTGGTGACCGACCAAGCATGTCATATAGAAAATCCTTACAAGTTGTACTAACAATTCAAATAGTACAAAACTGTTGATGACAAACATCGCCTGATAAAGAAAGCATCAAAGAACGCAAAGATTTGATGCCCAAAATTTCTCGACTGACAATTAGTGCCCTCGCCGGTACAGTATTGCTAAGCTTTCATTTCAATAATTCGAGGTCAATTCAACCCACCGAGTTCAACGAATCAACCGGTACGCCGATTCAGCATACGACGACCCGTGATACATACTCAGCCTTTGTAGTTATCGTAGAATGGAGAAAATTAAGATATAAGCAATTCATTCATAAGACCGATGTTGAGTCTTACGATTCATTTTGTTTTTGATTTACTTATACATTTGCATCACGATAATGCATCATCTCATATGTTTTTCGAAAATACTTGGGTGAAAATGCATTTCACATCATTCCACAACCGGCGTGTTCGCATTATTTAGCACCAAAGATCAAGGGACTACTTCAGAGTCAAGTTTCGATACGATTGAGGAAATAAAAACCTATTTGGTTTGGATAATGATTTAAAATGTTATGAACACAATATTTGTTGATCTGGATATCATTCTCAGGGAAGAGGGATGAACTCTAGACAGCTTTGTCGAATTTTGGGATCAGAAAGGCCACGAGTGATTGTTAAGCTGCAAATGCAACCACAGCTTGTCACTGTTTAGTGCGGTTTTTGCGGCTGGAGGTATTATCGGACAAGGGTTCTAATTACAGTTAACACTTATATGATAACCATCATCTTGTGGACAGATGATAAGGCATTAATGTGGTTTGCAGCTCAACAGCAGGGAACCACAGTCCCCATACCTCAAGGTATAATTCAATTACTGGATAATTAATTTTGTGGTTGCGATGTTATCACATTTAGTTGATAAGATCTGTTTGGCTTATCATCGTTAGACCGTCAAATTTTATGACTAACAAGTGCCAACTCGTAACCACCCATGACTCGAGGGATTACATTGAGTCCTCTAGGAATGCATATAATTAAGTACTTAATTGTATTTAAAAGACAAAAAATCATCTGTCTTCTTATGACACAAAATTACCACTGACGTCGATGCGTAGATCGATCTACCCAACATCTTCTCAGAGAAGATATGGGAGACCGGTATTGTGCTGAGAGAGCACCAACGCACGCTCAATGTTGAATAGCTCAAGCAATTGAGCGTCACGAGAGTACAACAACACGTACTTGAATCGTGCAACTCGCATGTGGGGTCGAGTGTCAGAGTTACGCCTCTAGGGGTATTCATCACTTATGTAACAATATACAAAATGTTTTGAGCGTTCCAAAAGTGCCAAGTTATAAGTTTTTTGGGAAGTGTTACCATCGGGCGGCATTGCCTTGGCTTATGAGACAACAACGCATATTTGCTTTGGGTGTCCAAATTCGATTCGTATTACAATATCCATTATTCAGACTGCAGCCCAAGAGTCACTGACAATTTTTGAAAAGAATTGAGAAATTTATTTAGGAGTGAATTTTCGGGAACGAACTATACTGTTTTCATTTATCAATGTAATTCGTTCCCCTCGAAACGATAACATTTCTTACATCTAGTTTTCTGGTCACATACTCTACTTTAGTGACTTCGTTGAATAACGGCCCAAGACTTGCGGCATTGCATATCACATAACCCAGAGGAGCTAGTAAACCTGTGCAAACATTTACCTATAATTTCCATTTTATTAAATCAAGCTGAAATACCGATCTGTCTGAATGCATTTAAATGATGCTGCTTCATTCAATTATTTCTATACAAATCTATAAAGTTTAAAGTCTTGGGCACAGTAACTCACCTTGTATCGGAACATAAATGTTCAAGTAAAGGCAATCCTCGGATTGATTCTTTAGATATGGCAGCAATCGCTTAAGATATTCAAGTCGCCCCTTTGGCATTCGTTCCAATGCGGCTGTTTCGTTGGCAACATCTGGAAGTCGTTGTGGGCACACCGGGCTGAATCTGAAAGATATATTTAAAATAAAATAATCAATATTTAAATGAATGTTTGTTTTTTATATTTATTTGATATAAGTTTTAAGTACCAGAAGCTCGCAAAAAGTGATAACCCAAGCTTCGATTTTGAGTACGGCTAAAATTACCTCGAAAGCAAAGAATAAAAGAAAATTCGAACTTCGTCTTAAGTAAGAATAAAATGACTTCCCAGCCGTTGAAAATTCTCTGAGATTGTCAACGCGAGTTAAAATATGGGCAGTATTTTAACGTCACTTTAACACAGTGTTTTTCAATCTTTTTGAGTACACGATACGTTTTTTAGTAAAAACATTTTGGCGAACCCCACATTATAATGAGCCAATTATTTAAAAAGCTACATACACTGTACCGCTTTCTAAGCTTGATGCCACAAGATTTTACTTATTCGCGATGAAATTTTCTCCCGCATTACCATATATACCCTGTTCTTATAACACAGCTGGGTCGCCATGGTGTAGTGGGTTAGTGCTTCGACTCCTACGCAGAGGGTGCCAGGTTCGATACCCGAATTTACCACCTTTCCATATTTCACTGCGCCACCTCTTTCGAGTCACTGACAATGCGTAAAGAGTATTCCTCTCTAGAAAAAGCTTCTCAACATCGCCGTTCGGACTCAGCATTAAACTGAAGGTCCCATCCAGTCGTGGAAGAACAATGGCACGCACAACTCGAGTGGTTGCTGTAGAAGGTAGGCCCAGGTCCGTCTCCGACTGTCTTTTATTATTATTGTTATTACAAAATAGCTGATAGGAGAATAAGTGACACAGCCTTAACGGTTGAGAAGAATGAATGGAAAAATTAAAGAGCCCACATTTTGCATTGCAACTGGATATATTTACTGATGTTCTAGCCTGAGCCCTGATTTTGGTATTTGTTCTTTTTGAAGCAGATCGCTGATCATTGAAGAAGAAAAAATAAATTTCAAAGATCTCCCTTTTAACATAATACTACTGCCTGGTGTTTATTAGACATGTTCTTAGTAAGCTGTCGCGACTACGAAATTGATTGAACAAAATGTTTCGCTATTTGCAGCGATTGTGCCAAGGCTTTCGCGGGCAACAAAAGTGGCTACATTGCAAAATTAAGATCAGTAATGCCAAACGTTTCATGGACACTTTCATGGACTCCATAAAAGAAAAGCCCTTGCAAAGTCGGCTGTTTAGGATCATACGTAATGAAATGGGTTCTTTCCCTCAAAACATCCTTTATCACGCAGAGTTCAGATGCCTGCCAAAGGAAAAGTATTGACACGAGTTCTGCAGTTAAGAGCTGAATTATGGATGTTCTTACAAAGTTCAAAATCTAAAATTTCCAATAATTTTACTGATCTCATCTGGCTTTTACAATTACCATTTCTCGCCGAAGTTTTTGACCACTTAAACATCTTTAATCTGAAGGCTCTTTCCAAGGGAGGGAGAAGAAAGCATTAAGAAACTGCAAAAGACAATCAGAGGAGTCCTCGCAAAATTTCGTTTGTGGTCAGAATCCTTATAAACAAACATTTTTAATTATTCTATTATCTGCGTTCAAAAGATCCTCGAAAAATTTTATCAGATGAAAATTCAAATTGTACAGAGTTGACATAATTTCGAGAAGAAACTATTAAGTTACTTTCTATAACTGGATTTAGAAAGTGGAAATGGGCAAAGATGCGTTTTTGAATGTCAGTCAAACTCACCGATCAACCACCGGTTATGAAATCTTACAGATTTTGCTGAAGAATGCTGAGAATGAAATTAAATTTAAATAATATTAAAAATTTCTGGGAGGAGGGAAGATAATCCTAAGCTGGCAAACTAGGCTTGGAAGTTGTTACTGTCATATTATTTCATATTCTTTTCAATGTTTCACATTAAAACTAAAAAGAGAAACAAACTAAGTTAGGAAAAAATTATTTAATCTTAAAAGTGTCAAAGATTAATCTCAGATTTCACCGTTTACTAAAAATAAAACATGCGCATATGTAGCAATAAAAAATGTTGTGTTTTATTTTATTTTTTTTAAGACAGGCTTTTTCTTTGTGGGCGCCGTGGCGTAGTGGGTAAGTGCGTCGACTCCTACGCAGGGAGTGCCAGGTTCGATACCCGAATTTTTACCACCTATCATAATTCACGACTTCACCTCTTTCGAGTCACTGACAATGTTCAAAGAGTATTCCTGTCCAGAAAAAGCTTCTCAAATTCGCAGTTCGGAGCCGGCATTAAACTGTAGGTCCTCCCTTCCATGCGTGAAAGAACAATAGCACGCACAACACACGTGGTTGCTGAGAAGCTGGGCCCAGGTCCACCTTGGACTGTCGCGCCACCCATATTATTTCTTTGTTGATCTTACCACAGTTTGAAAAACAATGTTCCAACAGAACAAGTGCATGAGCGTAGTCGTGGTAAAGTAAATAAAGTATTAAGTGTATTAAAAAGAAATTCATTATTTTAATAATCTTTGCATATCTCACGTAATAGCTAAGCCTCCCATCGGATCAAAGGCTGTTACAAAGATAAGATTTCGTTATAAAATAAACTCTAACACAAGACTTTCCTGTGATTGATTGATCCAATTTTTTTTGAGCGCTCATCAACGGTGGTCTCCACCAAAGAGAAAATTTTAAGTATCTTCTTTCTAAAAACGTGAATAATATTTATGGTCCCGATACTGTAACAGTAAATCATACGTAGTTTTGGTTTCGTCAGTTCCGTTCCGTAATTGCAAAGATGCACTACGCTCTGGAATACCTGTTGTCGGAAATGTCAATAAAATTATCGAGTCTTCGAGTCTGACATCCACGTAAACACTGTTTCGGTTGCTAAACAATGCACAAAAGCCTATTTTGAAACAATTGAACAAGGCTGGACACAAAAAGGGGCTCCATGTATGGATGCCACATGAGTTAGCGCCAAAGCACCTCAAGGAACGAATTTTCATCTGCGAATCACTGCTGAATCGCGACAATATCAATCCATTTTTGAAGCGGATGGACATTGGCAACGAGAAATGGACCACTTACGACAACATCCAGTGAAAACGGCCGTAGTCGAATTGCGGTGAGTCGACGCAAACGGTGGCCAAGCCAGGATGGACGGCCAGGATGGTCTTCCTATGTACTTGGGGGTATTGGTAGGGAATTATCTACTATGAGCTGATCTTCTTTCTTTATTCGGACCTGCAGTGTTAACAATTGGACCATCTGAAGAAAAAAATCGCTCAGAAGCATCCAGCTTTGACCAATAGGAGAGTAATTGTGTTCAATCAGGAGAGCGCCAGGCCGCAAACATCGGTTGCGACTTGCCAGAAGCTCCGGAATCTTGGTTAGGAGGCACTTATATATCCACCTTATAATTTGGAACTAGTATCAAGTGAGTAGTAGCTCCTGTTCATGACAATAGATTTTGCTGTACTCAAAACACTCTCACTTTGAGGCCTGTAGGAACGAGGGCTTCTACGTGAGAAGAATGACGTCTTTACCTTCAAAATGGCTCTTCAAATAGGCTCTTTTTCAACTCACTTGAGATTTCTGCTCACTCTAGAAGTAATGTCTTTCCAAAATATTTTCCTTTTTCATAAGGAACAGAAATGTGGCATTAAAACGTGGCAAGTTCTCAAAGAGCCACCACTTCTACTATGTAACTACTCAACACTTCCAATGCAAGCATTATAAAAGCTAATCTTGCAAGTCATACGAAATGCAATAATTTCTTTAATAAAACATCTTCGATTGGGGGGAATCTAGAAATCAATAGAAACATCAATCGATGCAGCAGCCATAACGTCAATAATTTATGATTACGCATTACGCTCCGGAATTTGAATAATTCATTCTCGCTTATATTACACGCAACAAGCAAATATTCTGCTCTGCCATCGAGGCCAATATTTGTTATTTAGATACTGTTATTTGGGAAAGATATTAAAATTATAAATGTCGTCGACGGAAACATTAAAATTCATGAACACAAATTAAATTGGATTTCAGAATCAAATATCAGAAAAACCCATGGCTGGCTCTGGGTATAAATTACAGCTAACAAAATTGTGAAATTGTATTCTGAAGACGATCCTTTTAAAGGGCCGGCAAACTGTGCGCAAAGAAATTCCTCGCTACATGTGCGTGAAAGATATTATAACAAAAGCGCAAAGGAGCACGTTCTGCTGGTAATGAATTTAGAAATAAATAAATTTTTGCGAATAACTGGGGAAAACAAAAATCTCTAATATATTACGCCGCCTGCCTTCTCTGCAATTTACGTAAGTAATTTCCAGCGCACAAAGGAAAGTCGGAAATAGATAATAACACGAATAGATTAAGGCAGGAGTCATTGCTCAGTGAAAGCAAAAGAAAAACGTGCTCAATAATTATAAAGCAAATTGGATAGGCAATGAACGGAAAGGATTCAAATTAGATTCGAGCGTCTAGACTGAAAAACGAACACAAATTAATTGCATTTAATATTTCGTTTGAGATAAGCATTTGGAGTTCAGTGAGTAAGGTTAATTCGAAAGGGTATTTTATGGTTAAATAAACCAGTTTTTTTTTTACTTCCTGCCCCAAATGAATGGAGATTCGTTAATGGTTACCGAATGGGGTTATACATAAATTCGATGTCTGCGATTAAATTATACCAAGGTTCCAAAGCAACCCTTTGCTGTATGTTTTCGCTCCGCCGCGAATGACAGTTTTATGCCGTTTCCGTGAAGACCAATATTGATTTAGCAAACGTATCCAATTAGTGACCCCGATTTCCCTCGCAGACGTCAAATAGGACTGTCATCCGAGATTGTGTATGTTTCAGTCTCGGTGACAAATCTTGTTGCCAATGTGGATCGTTTTGACAATCATTGAATATGCTACAATTGAGTAGTGTGCAATATATATATATATGTATCTATATATATATATATATATGTAATATAATATAGTGTAATTGAAAAGTGTGGTACTGAAGTAATCGTCCAAATGAACATTTGCTATTCGCAACAACGTCAAATCGGCTATTAAGGCTGAAGAGTCGTTGGCTGAGGTACATGTATATGTACAGCAATGGGCTCTTCTTCTTCGATCGGTATTTGTATCCAATTCATCCAGTATCTGAAACTCGAATCCATTACGGTGCTATAAGATCGTTTTTTTGATATCATTACTTATTGACCATTTTAACTCTGATTTTAATCGTGCTAGATATTCAAATTCAAAACGAAGTCGAAATGTTAAAAAATTTGTTTTTTGACCATAGGCGTTTGTTTTTATTGAGAAAGTAGCCATTCTCGGCTCAGTGGCTACTTTACACGCGAAGCAACAACCAACAAAAGTTAGTTATGACATAGTAAAAATAACTCAATAATCAAAAACTGACTATGGCGCATTGACGAATCTTAATTGCAGGTGGTTCTGCAACTATGTCTTAGATGCTATTTTTATAGAGTTTAAAAAGATGCTTGAACATACAGAAGAATTATAGGCATTGGTGCTATAAATCTCGACATAGGACAAGTTTAATATACAAAAGCTTCTGGTGAATAAAACCCTATTTATACGAATACATTTCTTTCATTACCAATCAGCTGCCAAGACTTTAGATTTAGCTGCATGACAGTAAAGTCACGAACCAGCTTTTTACACAAAAACGTGAGTACATACAAAAAAGTATAATGTGATTAAGGAGTGTTTTATTGAACCTCAAAAATGAGCTGAGTATAAATTCTCAATAAAACACGCTTCAATAGATGATATTAAGTGAAAAACTAAAATGATCACTCTTAAAATATCTGGCCATTAACTTTAAAGCGTTAATTTTCCTCTATGCCTTGAACAGTACTTTATTTACCTTTCTAATAAATGATTGCGGAGAATCGAATTACCAAAAAATAAATTGTTGTCAAAATTCTTTTTGTCTTAAAATTGACTCAATGAGTACCTGAGCTGAAAATATCATACGTTCAGTGCTAAAAACTACCTGATTCTAATTACGCATCAAATGAATTTTTTGAAACCATTTTGTTCTGAAAGTTGACTGACCTGAATATACATTTCTGGTTTTCACCCTACATCAGTTTCTGTGTGAAAAAATTTAAGAATCTCTATGTAAAGAATCTTTGACCCATCGAGAACTTGGCGGGAGCAAAGCAGATGCTGGATGCTTTCGGTGTCTTCCGGGTCATAGTAGTCCGGCAGTGATTGCTAGATTCCGCATTCTATATCAGGAACATTATTTCGATGGGGCAGTGTCCTGAGATCAATTCGACGAGTACACGGATCAAGATTCGGTTCGACGAGCTTCCTTTTTTTGTCGTTATTAAGCTTTGGCTAGGTTAATCTTGTCGTGTGACAGTCATTTCTCGCGAGCCAAGACGAGCCAAGACAATCACTGATCAATGATTGTAATGATGTGTCCGCTTCGCTGATGTCCATTTCAGACCCTAGTCTGTCCAATTCGTCTACTCTCTCGCTCCCTGCTATTCAGCTGGGGCCTGGGATGCACCAGAGTTTGACACTTGGTGACTGATTGACCTTAGTGAGTTGTGGCAATTCATAATTGCTTTTCATCTCTATCGTATCGTACAGATCCTACTGACTTCAGTGAAGCCTGGCTGTCAACAGAGATGATGGTATCTGATGTTTTAAATTATTTATCACCTATACACTGTATCTAGCCTTAAAAAAAATATGTCAGAAAATATGAGTTTCAGTTGGTAAAAGTGCTTTTCTGGCCATGGATTAAATTGAATTTAAAACCCGTAGGTGTTAGTTTCATATTTATATTCAGTCAGAAGTCATAAAGGCACTGGAATCAGTGTGCATAAATTGGTATGAAAATGTCCACTATCTCTAGACGTAGTAGTCGAGCAGTTCATCATTGATTTAACCAGGCACTCAACAACTCCACGCAAAACTCAATAGAGATACAAGAGGTCCAAGCTAAATCTCAACTGCTATCTCTCTGAATAGAACCTACATAAGTCATTACATCTTGTAAGTTTATGATAAGATTTGGCGTCATCGCAAACGACTTCTGCTGAAGTTGCATGGATGAAGAAGATATAAAAAGTATGCAACACCTTCTCGGTCCTATCTAGAGACATTCGTACAAAAAATACATTTATGTTTTATTCGATGTAATGTACCGACACGTTTGATCGATACATACCGATTCATCAATGAAAACCAGAGATATTTTCTGATACATGGAATAAAAGCATCGAAGTGGTTGAAGAAGTGCAAGGCTTCTACAAAAGCCAAATTCGTAGCTTTTCAATTTTGTAAGCAAGGGAGTTGAGACATGCTTCACAATGTTGAGTATTCAGCATTCGATGTATTCTATAAATGTGCTATGTGAGAAAAAAATTGAGTATAATATGCCTTAGGATCACAAAAGGGAAGCTGTAAGAATTGTGTTGAAACAATCTCTAGTCTAAAGCGACCCAAGTCAGACGCAACCTGCTACTTAAAGGAGAAGAAGTATAAATCGAGTCAAACCTACCACTAAATGCTTTTGTTCTTACTCGTATGGAAGAATTTTATTCACACTTCTTGGATTTAACCACAAATCAAAGAAATAGACATGATCGCTAAGAAGCAAGGTCTACCAAAAAGTGCAGGTATAAGTCCCAAGATCACGTAATCGGAAATATACCAAAAAATGTGTTTTTTGTATATACATATATGCACAGGCCGACATAATTCATTGTACGACACCTAAAAATGCTCGTTTTCAGTACCAACCGTATTTGGTAAAATAATGGATTACGTTTCAGAATTGTAACAAGAAACAAAGATTATTAGTTTTCACTTTTTGGCCTTTTATTAAAAAAATAACAAATTACTCATTTCATTCACAAGACATAATTCATCGTACTCCCTCTAAAAAAATGGGTTATTACATCGGTAGTTGGATCCTAGTAGCTTGTTGGTCCTCCTTCTATAAATACTAAATTTAGAACAACGGACCAAGCCATGGATCCCCACACCATAACAATGCCTCCACAATGTTTAATTGGTCTTCAAAGATTTTTTATTTCCAATACCGTGACACTCTTTCGTCGTACTTCCGATGGACCACCGTGGCCGAAAATGTTGTATTTATTTTCATCAGTGAACAACACTTTCTTCCAAAAAGACAAATCATCAAATTTGCAAAGTCCATGCGTTTCTTCTGGTTGGCTGCACTTATCGACGGCTTCTTTCTTGGTGTTCTCGCAAAATATCCATGTCTATTTAGGGTCCTTTGGATCGTCCGCGTGCTGACATCTTTGTTGCAGTATCCGCGACTTGGTTTTTTTTATGATGGTACAATTCGTTTTTGGCTCTTTGCGTCTTACAGTGTTGATAATGACGCTTTCATCTCTTGCGGTTAATTTCCGTGGACGGCCCGATCTTTGCCCGCACTCAACACTTCCTGTATTTTTATAGGTTTCAATAATATACTGAATGGCTGATTTACTTTTTCCAACACATTTTGCAATTTCTGCCAATGATTTCTTATCATTCAAGTACAAATTCACTACCACTTGTCGAAAACCTACCGAGGTTTATTTTCTGCGCTGTTCAACTGACATGATCACTTTTTGAAGCAACAGAAGCTTATCCATTAAACACTGATTCCAGAATATGATGATTCTTGTTCAAAATATAAGGGAAACCGGAGAAATTTAACGGAAACAATTAGCGTACGATGAATTATGTCTTGTGAATGAAATGAGTAATTTGTTATTGTTTTTAAATAAAAGGCCAGAAACTGGAAACTGGATTTGCTGTTATACGCAAATAACCTTTGTTTCTTATTAGAATTCTAAAATGTAATCCATTATTTTACCAAATACGGTTGGTACTGAAAACGAGCATTTTAGGGTGCCGTACGACGAATGGCCTGTGAATTTTGATAAACTTTTCAAAATGTCAGATAAGGATTACACATATGGACGCACGATTTTTCACAACCATTTTCGAGACGATCGTCCTTAACTCAGCCGTTTGTGTTCAAGTGCTTACGTTACGATGGACCAGATTGATTCGATACATCGAATAGCAAACATCGATACTTTTTATGCATCGATTTATAATGAGCAACCCTACTCCAGCCTAGATCTGATGTTTCACTTGGGCCCACACCTTTTCAACAGCACTTCTACAAGAAACCCTTGGTGTTGAGTGTGCTTTAGCTTCTTCAGGACTAACAATTTTATTTGCTTTTCGAAAAGCTGATCGCTACAAATGTTGATAAAAAATGTATAAATGTCAATTTATTTTAAACATAAGCGACATCTAGATTTCCAGATTATATAGTTTTAGTGACCATGTCCTATAGTTATACCTCGTTCCAGAAACATTCCTGCAAAGAATTCGCTAATCACTAAGGGCGAGAAAATAAATCGTTCACAAAAAGTATTTTCAAATGCTTATATGTCAGTTGCTAGCGAACAAGGATCCACTGAAACATTCGCATGCTTGAATGCATGACTAACCTATATGCTCATACAAACGTACACACCCATATATATTCTTCGACACCTTCCCCAGAAGAGCTTTGAGGCTCAGCAGTGTCCTTTCGTGCAGAGTGTTTTTTGTGCGTTGAATATACCACATTACTTTCATCACTTGAGGCATGAAAATAACCTTTCCACATGAATAGTTCGAAACCAATGCCGCGCTTACCCATGACACGAGGAAGCGTTGTGTGTGGCCTATCGTTTTTGTCACAAAGGTACCTTTGGCGAAAAGAGGATAAGCGTTCTAAATGGGGATTAAATACATATGTAAATTGTGTATGCTGTATTCTTGCGCATGTAGGCGCAAGGTAATATACACGTACACAAGGTTACACATTAGCCTAAAACATTTTGAATGGATTTTCAAATAAAATATTTATTACAAGCTCGCTGTGCTTGCGATTATTCTTATTTGACATTCCCATGAGCAATAAATTATTTTTTAATTACTTTTAACTACGCGGGTGAAACCGGGTTCAGCCATTTAATATATTCAACCGCCATCTCCGTTGAAGCGAGTACAAACGAGTACATGTGTACGAAGCAACGTCACGTAATGTTTTGGATGCAAGGGATGACTTTCTAGTAAGATTAGAATATACGGAAATTAATGAATCACAAGACTCATAAAGGGCACGTATTGAAACGTAATTATGCCAGGAAGGAAATTGTCTACACGCCACTCAATATGCTTCTTGCAAATACCCTCACAGTGAGACTTATTGCATTTCTCGATTATGCCCTGATTTGTTGAGCCTAATTGAATGCCCAGGATGCACAGGATACACTGAAGAGCATGGGCCTGTGCATCCAGGTAAAAGATCTTGATTGCTCTCAAATTGGCGAGATGCCAGCAACGATCCCTTGGTCAAGTTGACAAGCCAAAATGGATCTAGCGGTGACCGAGGGCAAAACTTATTATGTGCTGTGATCGGGAAAGGACTCACAACATCGACGACTCCGCCAGAACGTCACCTTAGGCAGCTGTAACTTCGAGGTAGTGAAGGGGTTCGTCCACCTCGGCCCCCAGTAAAAAGTACGAACCACGTTAGTGCCGAGATTAAGCACAGAGTAACTCCTCCCAATCGTTTTTTCTTTGAAAATACCAAGTTAACATTATATAACACACAGTACAGTAGATGAAGACGCCCTTGGACGAGAGAAAAGTTATGCATTCAGTCCTCGGTCCTTTTTGGCGTCATGAGCCTAGCCTTGTGTAGAGAGAACCATGTAGATCGCATGGCCAACATTGCTCCAGCCCGAAGAGTCTTCGCCTTCGAAACAGTGGGACAATGCATAAGAGGACGCTCCCGGAATGGATGGCGCACACAAGTGGAGAAGGACATCAACCAACTTGGCTTGCAAAATTGGAGGGGAGGAGATGTGTGTTGGCTGAGGCCCAGGTCCACCACGCACTGTACTGCCCTTAGAAGAAGAAGAAGTTGAATGAGGTTGAACCAGCTGCTATGATTTTCCTTAATTTGTTTGATCGAGTCTTCAAGACGCTCCCTGGACATTGACGCCACCTGCACAAATACGAAGATGATTATTTCTGTTACACAGGCTTCTGATCGAATCAAATTGAATGTGTCAAAAAGCAATAAACATAAATCGACTGATAAGCTGGGTTTTAAGAATCTGAAAAAGCATACAAAGGAGCCCTTTAATGAACTTAGTTGTCCTTGAGGTCTCCCTACAGAAAAGGAGAATGAGAGCATGAGAAACACACAATCGGGAAGGTTTAGATGAGAAGAGCCAGGAATACCTAAATGTCACCAGAGGGTAAACTACCAATCCAATGAATACATGAAAGATAACAATTAGTGGTAGAGTTCCACTGGGCGCTGATAATTTGGAGGAATCGGCATAGTCTATCACTCAACCTAGACAATGTTATATGAGTATACGATCCTCAGCTAGGGACGATCTGGATGAGCTTATTCACCAGCTGATCTGTAAGATATGGTGAAACATGACCACGTATGTGATTACCAAGAGACTGTATCACAAATAGACGGATACGAAACCTTAGCATCGTATACATTATACAATATCTCTTGAATAGCAGTCGGACCTCTGCACAGAAAGGTTTGAAAAGCTGTCGAAGATCCAGATCATGCTGGCTTGTGAGTTTAAAGATTTCTCTACAAAGGCCATAAAGACGAGCTATGATATAAACCATTATGCTTACTTTTGATTTCCCTGCACAAACTCGTGAGGTTATACAGGGTGACCACTGCTCCATCAAGGTCCGTAATGACCTCACAAACCCCTTGATTGCCAAAAAAGAGTTTAGATAAAACGAGAGGGTGTCATGTCTTCAACATCTTTCTTGAGAAGATCGGACAAAACTCACAAGCCTGCACAACAGACACGTTCTTTCAAGTTTGTTCAGTGATTAGAATATGGGGATATCGTTGACGTTATTGGCCGAACAAAGTGAAAAGAATTCGATTGAATTAGGTGTGACTGTGGTCAAGTGAAAAGTTGTACCAACAATCATGCTTTCAACAATGTCGTCATAAGGAGTAGTCAGGGACTTCGTCTACTCGGTTTAACAACGCTCAGTTCCGAAATCAAACGTAGAGTACCCTTTGCCAACCGCTTTTTCTTCGAGCCCTCTCTTAAACAACCAAGCAAAAGGTTTACTACTTCAGTCCTGCCCTGCGGCAATAGGACCTAGATGATTACATAATTGAATGTAGGAGTCCTTGGATTCTTGAAGAGAAAAATTCTGCGTATGTATTTTGGCCATGTTTGCGTTGATGTCATCTTGAGGAAGGGATGCAACCGGTTTTTGCACAGCATTGGGCATTTTTATGTGCCTACCCGGTCGGTATTTGCGTGAGGTAAATACAGGGTATTTACCTATTATATACCGAAATCAATTTTTAGCGACTTGTGCAGCGACATGTACCCACGACACGTGTCTACTGATTCAACGCCTGAGGTGGCTGAGCCATGTAGACCGCACGAGCAACTTGTGCTATGGTTTTACACGGTTCGTGTACGCATACGGAGCAACACAGCAGGGGACGTCAAAAGTGAACAAAGTGTGCGTAACTAGAGGCAGCTAGAGAGAGAGATGCTAATAGCTGAATAGGATTCTTGTTTCGCCTTGTATTGGAAAACCACATAAAGAATGGGAAGAGGTCTATTTAACAAAAGTAGCTAGCTGGCCAGGTATTATTTCGTTTTCGCGGATGTGGATGAAGTCATTTAACTCTACCTGTGTCACTGGATCCAAAATTTGAACTACAGTGCATTCTCGATTATCGCAACTAATAGAAACGAGGGTAGTTGCAATGACCGAGGTTGTTGCAATAACAGAGTATCTTTTAAACATTAATTAGAATCAGAAAACAAAACACTTTGTATTGGATATAATACATTTTTTTTAATTTTATTAAAAATCAATGCAAAAACAAAAACAAAAACAAGTAATTTAATTGAAACTATACACACATAACTGTTCCCATATACGTACAGATTATTCTGTTTTGAAACAATTAGTTTTTCTATTGGACTTTCTAGCTTGTAATATGTGTCAAAATAGCTATTTCTCGAAGTTTCTGAAGATCCATAATCTGGTCTATAGGGGATGGATTTTCTTCAGCCCATTGAATGGCTATGTTGAAACTTTTTATGGTCGTCTCAGTCTTTATTTTTGTATTAGAAATCTCGATATCGGTGTCACTATCCCGAATAGTTCAACTGATTAATTTTCCTCATTATTATGAATTGTTTCAGACTCTCAATTATTAATTTCATCATTGGAAATCGATGCGCTTCTCGAAATTTCATGTAAGAAAGTTATTATGGATTCAGTGATAGCTTGAGCTCTTAATATTCTTAAAGGTAATCCCTCTCCATTATCCCAATTGCAACCAGAAGTCATCAATACATTCCAGCATTTTTTTTATTGAATCCATCCCATGCATTAGAAAGACACATTCTTACAATTTACATGGTACAACAGTGAAAGAGACTCTCAAGTATCGGTAGAGAAATTAAATACACAAATACAACCCAGAACAAGCGAGAAAAAGGACACACAGAACAAGAGTTGCACTTATCGAGTTTCTGTTTTGAGAAGTTGCGATTACTGCGTCAATAATAGCTGCGTTGTTTGCAAGCGTATATACGCCTAAATTTCAATTTGCATGTAAAATCCACTAACAACGAATCCTATATCCGCTTAACTTACTCATCATATCTATCGCCGCTTAAGGAATAAGCGCGGATAAAAACAATGCTTCCAATCATTATTTTCTGTGTGTTCATTCCTGAATTCATTCATTCATTGTTTAGGTTGCTGTATGTGGCTTACACCTGCAGGTTTGGTTGATGTATTAGATCATTTTTAATTTTGTTGGCATCCATAAGTATGCAATTTTTGGTATACTCAGAGTGTCTCTGCTATACATTTCGTTTTAGCTTCGTAAACGATTCTTTTCATTTCACGAAATATCTTTTTTTTTATAATTATTAAGTTTTTTTGCTTTTAAAGTGATGGTCACGCTACACAGTCACAAAACAAAGATTGTGACCATCAAAGATCAACCACCACCTTCCACTGCTACACCCCTGACTGCTTAGCAAATGTCATAAATGTCGTCGGTGCTGCCAAGATTTTATGATGAATCATTAAGCGCCGATGATCGTTTTTTGTGCACTTCAAAATTAAGCGTATATACGCTTGCAAAAAAACACGGCTAATATATAAATTTAGCTGTTGCGAAAATCGAGGAGTTGCGTAGAACGAGTTTTGCGATAATCGAGAACTTACTGTACTCTTCTTTCGGCTGTTGAAGCTATGTGGGGCAAATTAAAAATAAATTTAAAATTTGTACCGCAAGAAAAAAAATAAGCTTCTTTTGACGACGGTAAGGAGTTAAAACATTTCTCTGTTTTGCTCGACTGCTTTTTTTTGTTTTCACTTCATAGAGTTTAAGGTTTAAAGAATTGTTTAAAATACACAACAATAGCAGTAGTGATGCTGCCTGAGCACTGACTAAGCAGATTGATCCTGGATATCACCACTTCTCATGAGTTAATGTCTAACGTGGTGTTCGTGGAGTTGTGGGTATGTGCGTCAACCCCAAGGCAACTTAACATCCCTGCCTGGATTCGACTCCTGGCCTTCCTCTCCTTCCCCTTTCAACAACTATATAAAGATACTTGCGGACCCTGTGCCTGCTTCACTAACCACATCACATTAATATAAAAATGAAAAGCACTGGTTTTACTGGCAGTTTTTCCTATATTTATTTTTATCTAAAGTTATGTTTCTACCTAAATTATCGCAGAGCCCTTTCGTAAACTATATTTTTTTTTCTTGAAATAAACAATTTCTTTTGTAATTTAACAGAATTAATAGCTTAACTACACGTGACCATGATACACATAATTATCCGTGTGCGAACTGACTAGATATTTAAAGTCAATTTCGCACAATTCCCATGCTTATCCATGAAGTTCACGTGTTTTTTTAGTCTCGCACAACACACACATAACAAATTTTACAACAAACCATATATGTAGACCAATGCAAATGATGCGTGATGTTTGGTTGTTTGCGTAAATAAATGCATATAGGCGTCAACAGGGACAATCATTTGAGGCTCAATTTTTACGTATTTAGTATCCTTACTCAACGTCGCCTATAAGATTCTGTCCAGCATACTGTGTGGAACGACTAAAGCCGTTTTGTACTGCATGAATTGACACGTATTAAGACAATATACCAAATTTCCACGCTAGTCTTGGAGAAAAACAGCGAGATGAGATTCGAATCAATACGTACCACCTTTTCATTGATCTTAAAGCCATATACGACAGCACTCATCTCATGGATTAGAAACCATAGCCGTATTCGGGATCCCGGGAAATTGATCGTGTTGTGTCGCACAACGCCATCACACACGCGATGCGCCTTGAAGTGTGAAACCTGCATCGGATTTCGGTAAGCAGATGATTGTCGTGTGATTTCTTCGAATTGGTATTAGAATAATGCTGTGGGTTGCGGTTAAGACGAAATGCGCTGTCTTCTAAAAGTCTACACAGCTGATACCGATATCGTGTCCTGGTTCCAACGTGTCAAGGTGGAAGCTTCCAAGGCGATTGAAGAAACTGCGAAACGAGTTGGTCCTAAGGTTCAATGAGGACAAAGACGTAGAAATGTTACATCACACACCACTTGGGACAAGAAATCACGATCGACATCTACAACTTTGAGATAGAACAGGCATTTGCCTTCCTCGGGAATATGCGAGAATTCCACAAACGATAGCCTTCTGCAGATCCCACGTAGAATCGACCTTGTGCTGCCCCGACATGTCGAAGCAACTGTCATCAAAAGTCCTTGGTAGAAGAACCAAGATCATGTTCCACAAGACCAGCCCTGATATATGCGTTCGAAATCTGGATGATATGCAACACATTAGAGGTAGTTCTTAGTGCCTTCTAAGTCGTCCCTTCTGCGAGTAAGGTGAATGGAGAACACAACCGTGAACACTGCGAGCCGTACCAGGTTGTAGATGTAGTCCGGAGAAATCCGTTGACTGAACTTGGCTGCCCTCCTCGAGCGCATGGATCCTCCGTCAGAGATGATCTTCGAAACCACTGGTTCGAGAACGAGAGGAAGACACCTCCGTTACAGATACCATTTTATTGCAAGCGCACGACAGATTAGCCCAGGACCTTGAAAAAATGTAGCCAGCTATATCCCCGACCACCAAAGGGTCGATGGCCTGATAAACATGTAATTAAGAAATGCTTGCTGTTCAACACCCACATTCGAAATCCAATGTTGAGGGTTAATGGGTGGCTTACAATGTAGCACAATAATCGAAGAGATCGCCTTGGGCATGTCACGATGGCATTTTCCACAATCAATCCTCGTGTCCCTCACACAAAAATACGAAAACTGCTTTTATGTGTTTTTTTCCCCTCAAACCTAATACAATAATCCAGGAGGAAATAAAAATGTAATCATTTCAATTTCACAAATCCCGCCATCAATTTGAAGTGCAAACACGTGAATTTCGTAATTATATTTAATATCCTAGAAAATAATTCGTTTTCCTTCCACCTTCTTCTGGCATCCATTAATTCTTCGGCCTCAGCACTCCGTGGAACGGTAGCGCAACTTAGTTGCCCTGTATTCAAAGTACATTCGTCTGCCTTGGTTAGCAGCCGGATAACAAATACATTTAACTCTCAATAAGCTTCCGGCCGTGTTATGCATGCGGTGATGTGTACTGTAAGCAAATGGGCGCTGAATTCGATAAAAATGTCCTATTTTTTTCTTCTGCCTTTACCGAGGGAAAAAACGAACGATTACACGAACATAAGTAGCGTTGACGAGAACAGCAATAGAATTAAGGATATGGACAGAGAATAACCCAACTTCAACGCAGACGCCTAGCCGAGGATGATGAAGAATCACTTAAAATGGAAAGCAACCACGTTAACGATGGTCTAGTGGTTACGTGTTCCGCCGCCTTTGAGCCACATTAAATGGAAGTGGGCGGTATGACGCGAAACAAGTTTATTTCATTTTTATTTCTCATTCGCTGCAGAGTGCCGTCTCCTCGGCCAGTCTATGGAAACACTCAAGTATATGCACAACAGCACAAATCTTTGTAGATTCACATGAACTAATGCTTGCGCATTTTGTTTTTATTTATTTCTTATCCGTTTAATTAAGGGAATGGGAATTATTTTCGGTGTCGGTCTAGGTTGGATTTATTTTTGCCCCGGGCGCCCAGACATTGAGGACTGAATTCCTTTTAAGACGTCCTTGAATTTACATCGTATTCTTTTTTTGGGACCGAGAAAGTGTTAAATCTAAATTAGAGTATCTCTCGCCAGGCGATGCGCACTCACGTTTAACCTAAATAAACATTGCACAGCCAGTCGAGAAATAATGTCCTTTGAAAAGGGGTGTGATGAGTCGATGAAAGCAGTTAATTTTATATTATATCAATCCCCAACGTGTGGGTGGGAAAAAAAGCGGTTATATAAATGGACACTGTAAACACAACGAAATAAATATGTACACCCCCCGTATATGAACATTTGCGCAGGTTTGCATGAGTTCCCAATTTATGTAGGGCTTACTCTCGAGCAGGATGTTGTGGCGCCACGAAAAAAAGGGATATCGATCATGTTATCAGGTGTCCCAAGTGGTGGTTAAATTAATTTCAGGTCGCGCACATCAGGTGGTAAGTGTAATGAGCGCTTGGAGGTGAAAGTAATTAAAAATATCCTTTGGGAAACATTTTTTCTCTTTCTTCCCCACTTTGCTTCTGATCCGGCGATTGGCCGAGCTGTGAGGAGGTGTAAAATGCAAAATGTCGTTCATTGTGTATCGAGTTATAGCAACTGAGTGGAAAATTGAATCACCCTTGAGACAGTTAAACAAATTTATGTTTACATGGGAACTGCTGCTGTGTGCATTTTAACTCATACTGAACGTAATTCATTAGTCAATTATTTATCAATTTGCATCTGCATTTATGAAAAATACACGACATGCGAACATGCACAAGGAATAAGGCAGGCGGAACTGGTAATCCTGCTCATTTGCTAATTAAAATAACATATTTGGATGTAACGATAAAGAATTTCCAGAGGAATTGTGGTGGTCATTTATTTGTTGCCTATTTGTCACAGTTTTCCGCTTATCCAGGGAATGATTAATCTCACCCACAGTGGTGTTGCATGGGAAATTAATTAAACTAACTAAAATATTCCGAATTATGGCAAGAATTATTCGTATGTCCAAAAGTCAAACAATTTGTCAGATGGACACAATGTTCGAGGCTTATACATTGAGTCTTGTTGCAGAACTGATTGCCGTCCGAAGACTGATGGGAGGGAAGACGCAAAGTCAGGAACTGTCTCCAATCTTAAAAATGCTGTGTGAATGGGTCTACTTCAAGGTAGCATTCCGAAGATCGTAGTTCAACGTCCAGAACTGCGATTGATGGAATTAATCGAATTTTTGCATCATGTTGTCTAAAGGATAATGCCCTTTGAGTTAGACTCACAAGACAGAAGACTCCATTGAGTGCGCGAGTTATTATAAGTCTTCTTAATAAGGGTAGTAAGTCATCGTGGCGGAGTGGGTTAGTGCGTCGACTCCTACGCAGAGGGTGCCAGGCTCGAATCCCCAATCTACCAACTTTCATAATTCACGGCTTCCACCGCTTTCGAGTCACCGACAATGCTCAAGGAGTATTCCTGTCTAGAAAAAGCTTCTAAAATTCGCCGTTCGGAGTCGGCATTAAACTGTAGGTCCCTTCTACTCGTGAAAGAACAATAGCACGCACAACACGAGTGGTTGCTGAGAAGCTAGGCCCAGGTCCGCCTCGGACTGTCGTGCCACCAATATTATTATTATTAATAAGGGTACTGTGTTGACGTGGCGCTGTGGGTATGCGCGTCGACCTCTACGCAACGTAACCTCGCTGCCTGGGTTCCATTCCTGGCCGGTATGACCAAAAATAATTTTTACGGTCCCCTCTCTTTCGAGTCACTGACAATGCTCAGAGAGTAATAATCAAGGATAGGTTTGCTAGGTAAGTAGGTTTAGGGGTGGATTTGGTGGGACCACCTCATTTCGGTCTCGTTGGACTCGTTGTGGTACACATTTGAGGGAATGACGACATTGCTGTGTCACTCGTGAGCTGCAGATGTTGTTACATTACTCATTTCCAGCCAGCCCGTAGCCTTGACGAACTAAATAGATTGGTTTTTCTTTTGCAATATCTTGAAGGTCTTGGACAAATAATTTCCCAGTGTTCTTAATAGGCATAGACTGGGGCATTAACAAAGACAGTCCCACTATCCTCAATTCCCTCTTTGTCCCCGCAGCCTTTGTATATGGTGTTGAGGCTAAGTCCCATTTTTTGTTCATGGTATCTCAGGTGATTATGGCCTGTCAGCGCTCCAACTGCCATCCGCAGCAGTGTTTTGCTGCACTGAAGAAAGGTGTGGGTCTTTGTGCTATCGAAGTTAGGCCATAACGCTCGAGAGGTCTCACAAGTGGGGAGAGAGCTCCACCTTTCATTTCCTAGCGCCATGATTTTATTACCCACTATTTTCTAGATGTCAGATAAGTGTGCATTAAACCATGGGATTGCCTGGGATGGGTTAGCTTCGGCCCTTTTCCTGGCAAGTTCATCTACTACCTTATTGCCGGCTATGTCCCTATAACCTGGGACTCAGTATAAAGTCATCGAATTCTGCTTCGCGGCAGCTTGCGACTAGCTTGATGTTGACGTCTACTGCTGAAATTTCTTTAATGGCCGCGTGACTGTCATTAAGGATGGTAATATCAGCTGGTAGTATTTCCAACAATGATATCCTATTGGCCGCTTCCTTAACCGCCAGGATGTCGGCTTGAAAAACACTGCCGTAATCAGGAAGGCTGATTGAGCAGTGCATGGTTCACAATTCGAAGAAAATGCCCGCATGTATAGACATGGATGGATGTTGAATTTTTGATGGGTTCATTTGAGTTCCAATACTCCCTGTTTTGGAAATAACAATGGAAAGGTATTTCGAAGTCAAGGGAAGGGAGAGAGTAGCCACTTACGACATGCACTATTGCATGCCCACTTGGACTTGTGGGCAACCTCTGGATTGGATAATCCTGATGGTGCCTTCTGCAGCTTTTTTTCATATAGAGGTCTAGTGGAAGAAGATCCAGTAGGACTTCTAGGCCCGCTGTAGGAGTGGTGGAGATCGCTTCCGGCACTTAGGCATGCGCGTCTCTGTATGCTTGTTAATAGTTTTAGGTTGGTGGGGTTCCTAACATAATATTGTTCTTGGTTATTCGGAAGATAGTATCGGACTTTAAGCAAACGCGTTGTATGTTCCCCTGAAACCAAATACATGTATTTTATTTTCCTCTTTGTTGTTGCTTTTTCTGCCTTTTTCTCAAAGGTTCTTCGCTAAAAAATTGTGGAAAAATTCGCGTTTGCATGTAAGTATATCTGTGCTAGCATGCTTCTTACTCACACTACGGACTACGCAAGTTAAAGTGAGCATTTACTACACTTATCTTCTCTCGTTTTATAGTCCAAATATTAATAGCCTTCGGTATTATATTTCGATCCTTCGTAGAGACGAAATATGAATACGAATTTTAATGTTCATCCATGACCTACGTCATTCTATTTTAAGATATGTCTTTTGATCCCTTTCAAGTGGTCACCAACATTCCTAGTAGATAAGATAATGACGATCGATGACATGTGTTGCATCGACGCCTCATCCTTAGGTTAAGTGTTTAGAAATAATTTTGTATGTAGCTAGTTCGAAAATAAAGTTGAACGAGAGCGGACGTGCTCCGTTACTCACAACCCAGAGAACTCAACTGTGTTTTAATTCGCATACCTAAATTCCTAGATTCATAAGAAACAAAAAAAAGAAAACTGGTACATTCGGGAATCTAACCTTTCACCCTTTGTGTATGCATCGAGGCACCAAACCACAACCATGCCACTGCGACCTGCATTTTGGTTGTTAGTCGACCAAAAATACAATTCGAAAACTTACATAAGAAAGGTATTTTAAAAGCTTTTGGTAGGTTCGTGCTACTATGACAAAATGTACATTTACGCTCTCTTTGGTATTTTTAATAAATGCCATTTTGCCTTTTTTCTTTTATCGTTGAATATTGTATCTTTCGTAAATTGGCTCAAGCGGTAAGAAAAATCACCCCCTAGGGTGAACGAGAGAATGACAAACGATCGAGTGAAACAGAGAGGATAGGCCAAGGGAGGGACCATTTGATCGCAAATGGAAACATACATTATTTTCGTAATATAAATGCCTAATACATGCTCTCCTCCTCTGGCTATTCATGTAAACGATCCTCTTGGTTTTTCTTACCGATTGCTAGGAACGAAACATGAACACGCATGTATAGACATGGATGGATGTTGAATTGTTGATGGGTTCATTTGAGTTCCAATACTCCCTGTTTTGGAAATAACATTGGAAAGGTATTTCGAAGTCAAGGGAAGGGAGAGAGTAGCCACTTATGACATGTACTATTTGTACTATATACAAAATACTTGCATGCCCACTAGGACTTGTGGGCAACCTCTGGATTGGATAATCCTGATAGTGCATTCTGCAGCATTTTTTTTCATATAGAGGTCTAGTGGAAGAAGATCCAGTAGGACTTCTAGGCCCGCTGTAGCAGATTAGCTTAAGCGAATCCCAAGGAAATAAAGCCTTATCCAATTGCAGAACGAAGAAAGCAGAACATTACTTGGAATTCGAGAAAATCGGGTTTATTAGCCGAAGCACTATTTGAATAGAAAATAAATCAAAAAACAATAAAGTTTTAGATTCCTCATCTGAAAACGAAGATGAGCTCTTCTGTTGCAAACCATCTTCTCAAAGTCTACCAGGTAATAAATGGATGCAGTGCAGATCATGCAGATTGCATCACACCGCAAGAATGGATTCGTACGCTTTGATGTCCGCATTATCAACGATTCGGGTGGCGACTAATTTTTTTAGTTGTGGTGTCACACTGCTTGTAAAACAGTCTCAGAATCAGTTTAGCAACACGAAACTGATTTCAGAATAATGCAGGAATACCTAGCTATGTACTTAGTTAAGTAGCCAAATAAATCAGGAACGGTCAAACTACAAAACATTGGAGGCCATGCTGCGTATCTTAACTATAAAGCAGAAAGGTTGTGTGTCTGACCGACAAAGGCTCCGAAACTACACGTCGCAGAGCTCTGAAGCTTTCAACAAAAATCATTCTAAAATTTAGATGCTGAATGTGACAATTTTTAAGTCGGTACGACGAAGTTACGAGCACTTTTTAAACGGGAATAAAATTCTCAGAATAAGGGTGGTTGCATCAATCCGGTATGAAACCATTTCAAGTTGCGTAGTCGTGGATATCAACCATCCCCCAGTGTGTTGTAACTTCCATATATACACACATTTTTTCATATTAATTTTTTTTTCTACGTCTCAATCGAACATATACGAACCACTGCCTGAGTCGCCAACGCCTGATCGGATAGTCGGTCTGTTGGACAACAGCCCACTTACATAGATTTAAGTTAGGTTAAGTTAGACTAAGAAAAAAAAATAAACAACAAAAAAAAAAAACAACAAAAAACAAAAAAAAGAAGGTGTACAAAGGCGTGTAGATTATATATGTGCAGCATATAAATAACGTACACGCCCTCGTACACACGTCCGCAATGTCACGGACATAGTTAGTTTTAAGAAAATTTAAAAAAAAAATTTTAGAGCGCCAAGTTTTTCCTAAGTTTTCTTGGCCAGTAAGCAAAAACAATAAAAATTGTCCATATGGACTGCAAAAAAACAATATTAGTAGTAGACGCCGAAAGGCAAATAGATAAGTAAGTTTAGTTTATTTTAGAGCACCTGCGAAGGGTCAGTAAGATACATTTTAAGAACATGAATTGTTTAGATAGTAATATAGATTTAATCATTTTTGTCCAGTTTTAAGAATCATGAATTTAAAAAATAAAAATGAATTTTAAAGTTAAAAAAGTCCACTGCCTGAGTCACCAAACGAAAAGGAAACAATAAACATTTTTGCACTTTTCTTATTTTGTCATACTATCTATGCATGTACATATACACAGCTACACACAAATCATTCAATTTTGCTGAAATAATAAATATTGAACTTCTGGACGGATTAGCCGATTTAGATAAAATTTCAGAGTTGGACTAATTACATAATTTCTTACAAGATAGGCTAATTTTTCTCATGCTTCATGAAGTTTGACTTCAATTTGCACAACAAGTGAACATCGCGCGAGTTTCGTCTCACCTCGCCCCTTGAGTCTTCATGATCTCCACGTGCCGCTACTTCGTCGCTTCCTCTACCGGATGCAGTGTCAGCAGAATTATTTTCTTGTATTCTACCTAAATCGATGTGATTGCACAGGTGATCGCATGAACTGCAGACTTGCCGACTCAGCGTCTGGGAGCCTTCCGCTCCACATAAAGTTCATGCAATCACCTCTGCAAATGAGAAGTAACATTAAATATTGTAATATCTAATTTTGTCATTCTTGGGAGTGCAGTCGCACAATAAAGTTGTCTTTTTTTAGGAAATCGGTTTGTCAAACGACTTATTTCGCGCAGGTACATAGATGGAATTTCCAAGAACTTTTTTTTATGATTCGCTTGATATCCCTCCATGTTGTATGTAAATGGTTGAGAAAAAACCGTAAACCGTCCGTTTTGCTGCAGCACACATTGATAATTCAAACTTCAACGTGTATGCACACAGTCAACGAATTGTACTCATTATGAGTAGGGATGTGAATGAGAGATTGGCACAAAAGAAAATTCTAATTCTTCTCTGAGTTCTGGTTCGAGCAGTCTTATTATTGTTTTAAATTAAAAAGTGCGGTAATAATGCAGGTAAAGTACCGGCTGAAGAAACAAACCCGGGCAAAGTCGGGTACGAAATCTAGTATATATATAAAAATGAATCGCCAAAATGTATGTAGCTCCGTAACTTTCGAACGACTGCACCAAATTGTATAAATCCTTTTGTTTTGTGATCCTGGTCATTGTCAGGGCAAGGTTTATATAGAATAAAACTTAAAAAATCACATACCATTCATGTTTCGTCTAAACGAAAATAATCAACTTTTTATAATGCCGCCCTTGATGTATGTAAGGATTTCAAAATTGAAACAGAATATGATACTGTCAAGACTGAAAACAATTCTTCAAAAGTAATTATTAATTATTAAATGTACATTTGTTGTTGTTTTATTTATGCAAGCCACGCTGGAGATTGCAACCGCGAAAAGTAGAATGGTATGCAGTTCAGAATCATAGGCATTCGTGAAATCAAAACATCTTTGTCTTTGTTCTAATTTCTTCACAGCAATCATAATGATGACCGATTGCAGATTATGAGTTGGTAATGGGGACTATTTTAGTGAATTTAAAAATTCCGTTGGGTAGTAAATCATCTTGGTTAGTAACAGAATAAACTAATTTTTATGTCATCAATTTTGAATCTTAAAATTACATATTTCTTTGTCATTGACGTTTTTTGCACTTGTTCGCTCAACCAAATATAATTTTTGTAAGTTTGATCAATGTTTGGAAACACCATGCATACTTGCTTATGAGTTCGGTGATTTTGTAAATTGTCAATAATTAGGTGGAAATGAAATTTATCTACACAATTCGTCAGATATTTGTATTATTATTTGTAAAATGTTAGCTGTGTTTTTTTGCAAGCGTATATACGCTTAATTTTCACATTGCATGTAAAATACACTAACAACGAATCCTATATCCGCTTAACTTACTCATCATATCTATCGCCACTTAAGGAATAAGCGCGGATAAAAACAATGCTTCCAATCATTATTTTCCTGAATTCATTCATTCATTGTTTAGGTTGCTGTATGTGGCTTACACCTGCAGGTTTGGTTGATGTATTAGATCATTTTTAATTTTGTTGGCATCCATAAGTATGCAATTTTTGGTATACTCAGAGTGTCTCTGCTATACATTTCGTTTTGGCTTTGTAAACGATTCTTTTCATTTCACCAAATTTCTTTTTATTTTATAATTATTAAGTTTTTTTGCTTTTAAAGTGATGGTCACGCTACACAGTCACAAAACAAAGATTGTGACCATCAAAGATCAACCACCACTGCTACACCCCTGACTGCTTAGCAAATGTCATAAATGTCGTCGGTGCTGCCAAGATTTTATGATGAATCATTAAGCGCCGATGATCGTTTTTTGTGCACTTCAAAATTAAGCGTATATACGCTTGCAAAAAAACACAGCTAATATATAAATTTAGCTGTTGCGAAAATCGAGGAGTTGCGTAGAACGAGTTTTGCGATAATCGAGAACGTACTGTACTCTTATTTCGGCTGTTGAAGCTATGTGGGGCAAATTAAAAATAAATTTAAAATTTGTACCGCAAGAAAAAAAATAAGCTTCTTTTGACAACGGTAAGGAGTTAAAACATTTCTCTGTTTTGCTCGACTGCTTTTTTTGGTATTCACTTCATAGAGTTTAAGGTTTAAAGAATTGTTTAAAATACACAACAATAGCAGTTGTGATGCTGCCTGAGCACTGACTAAGCAGATTGATCCTGGATATCACCACTTATCATGAGTTAATGTCTAACGTGGTGTTCGTGGAGTTGTGGGTATGTGCGTTAACTCCAAGGCAACTTACCCTCCCTGCCTGGATTCAATTCCTGGCCTTCCTCTCCTTCCCCTTTCAACAACAATATAAAGATACTAGCGGACCCTGTGCCTGCTTCACTAACCACATCACATTAATATAAAAATGAAAAGCACTGGTTTTACTGGCGGTTTTTCCTATATTTACTTTCATCTAAAGTTATGTTTCTACCTAAATTATCGCAGAGCCCTTTCGTAAACTATATTTTTTATTTTGTTAAAATAACCAATTTCTTTTGTAATTTAACAGAATTAATAACTTAACTTAGTGGGTCGCCGTGGAGTAGTGGGTTAGTGCGTCGAGTCCTACGCAGAGGGTGCCAGGTTCGATACCCGAATTTACCACCTATCATAATACACGGCTCCACCTCTTTCGAATCACTGACAATGCTCAAAGAGTATTCCTGTCTAGAAAAAGCTTCTCAAATTCGCCGTTCGGTGTCGGCATTAAACTGTAGGTCCCTTCCACTCGTGAAAGAACAATAGCACGCATGACACGAGTGGTTGCTGAGAAGCTAGGCCCAGGTCCACCTCGGACTGTCGCGCCACCCATATATATATATATATATATATAAATAAGTTCGTCGGCTGGCGTTGATCGTGGAATTACTGGCAGTGATAACCTGTAATAGAGGTATCCAACTCATATAAACATATCTACCTCCCTTGCCCCTTGATTACATCTAGCAGCGTTTTTTATACTCTTCTTGTCCCGTGTCTGTGAATACGTTTGAGCTCTTGAGAACAACTGATACCCTTCCCCACCTTAGTACCGGGGTGAATTAGAGTTCTTATTTGAAAATTCGCTCGTTATTTGTACGTTTTTTCAAATTTCGGTGTTAAATTTTCAACACAGTATGGAGGGGTAAACGAACGAACGAAGCTTATGTTCATGAAGTCGATTCATAAAAACTTTGAGCAATTTACAATCTGAGATACTAGGACATAATTAATGAATGTACAACACAGTGTGAATTTTTGCATATGAATACAAATTAATGAGGTAATTAATAATATAAATATTATTAAAGCGTGAATCATAAATAAGAAGTTTTGACAACCATTCTTATGCATTAGTAATAGTTGCCACATGCTGCCATTCTTCTTATCAAATTGATTAAATTGAATTTATGAATTAAGCGTATAAAGCGGACTCCTTTTTTTGAATTAATTTGTCAGATATAGCTTATGACATGTAAATACACTAAAGAATTAATTTTAGGTCAAATAGTTCCAATAAAATGGGCATTGCTATACACTTTTATTTACGAAAGCCCATCTAACGATGTAAGAAAATTCTCTGAAGAATACGAGTTAACATTTGAACACCCTCCGAACAACATACCCATGTTACATGGATCGTATATGGATTGTGGGCAAAATTCATGCATCAGCTGCCATTATCCCACTAAGTTCATGAGTCTGCCGCTTTTTCCAACAAAATTCACGAATCGGCCGCCATATTGTGGTCTGAGCGTTGTAAAAGTATAAGTGAAATAAATAAGTGGATAACCACTACATCTTCGTTGTGGGCTGTGGGTAAAAATGGCCGAAGTTGGAAATCTCTATCATCCATTATCTCTGATTACTGGCAATGCCTGGCGATAGTAAACTGCGCACAGACAAACCCGTTTTCATTTTTCCTTAAATATAATGTTGTCTAATGCATTCATCCCAAATGATCAATTGACATTGCGACAACCCTTTGGCTATTGCTGAATTCCTCAGATGGTTGCAAGTTGGTCGTCTTGTAAATGGAAGATTTTGTCTCATTTTTCGTGTAACATTTCCGGTAGTATTTTAATCTACCCTTAATTTATGAAATGATATTGAGTGTTATAAAAGCAAGGATTTGTATAAATACAGTGGGCTCTTCCTACGTCGAAACTCTCTCTAACTCGAACTTTTTCGCCATATTTTACAAAACTTATCTCTAAGTAAAACTCCCTCTAACTCAAACAAGTTTTGGTATCCCATGACAATTCAACTTAGGGGGAGTCCACTGCATTAAGATAATTGCAAGATTCGTTTGCTTTATAACACATACCGCCATTCTGCTGGAAACACACCGTTTCTTTACTCATGCATGGCAACACGCTGATTGGCCTAGCCTCAAGAACATATCCTCCTGAATCTAAGAACACTCTAATCTGTGCATTTATCGGTATTCTCTGTTTGAGTAATATTGACAATATCTGCACCATCAATTTCAATGATTAACAAGTGTTCCGTTCTTGGTGTACCAGCACAAGTCCTCGCCCGAGCATTGGTTTGTTCACACGTCAGTAGCACTTTTTCGAAAAAAAAACTCATTTAAAGGTTTACGTACTTCGTACTCCGAATTAGTGTGAAAAGTTGTTTCTTTTAATGTTTTTAATTTGAAGTAAGTAAGTTCAACAACCTATTTTCAAAGTGTTTTGCCAAACCGTTAACTAGCTTCGATTAATCCTAAACTACTGACTTCTCGACGACACGTCGAGCACAAAAGAATGGGGGTGGCACAAACCAATAATAAATTTTTGTTTACGATCAGTGTCCCACATAATATACAACTTTTCTTTAACACAAGTCGCGTGACATGCAAGTGGAACAAAACAATTTTCACAACAAAATTGTACGGGAAATGTGTGAAAAACAAAAAATATTACAAGACAATTCTACAAACTGTTGATTTTGGTGGATATGGAACAAAGTCTATGCTCGATATCTCAGGATTGGAAAGACAACGGAAATCAAATCTATCACACAAAATCAATCACAGATTTAAAAATACCATAACAAATTACCGTAAAATTCTCATTTGACGAAGTGATGACGAAAGATATCGTCACGCTGTAAGTCGTGGAAAAATTCATGAAATAACAATGACTGATCGCGTATATAAAGTCCGTGAGGTGGCTGAATATACATAGCATTTAGAGCATATCAACACGAAACTGATTTCAGAATAATGCAGGAATTCTGATAATATTGTGACAAATAAGAAAGTGAATCATTTTTCTAAAAAGAAAACAAAATGGAAAACAATGTAGGATTTCGCAAATTGCTGTAACTATAGATGGCATAGTGTAGGCAATTACCAACTCACTGCTTAACTTCTATCAGCTGTTTAAGTAAGCATGAGATTACTTTCGTCTCCATTCTAAGGACATGTGCGCTGTTGATAACGAAATTCATATTGAACCTCAAACTTTACATTAGCAGCGACATGGAGAGGATGTAGCAACTTAATAGTTAACCATAAAAAACAAGCTTTAAAACACAATTACCTGTCAGCCTTTTTTACGCCAGACCACATCGCCGCAGATACCGGTGGCATAAAGCGTAAATTTCCCATGGGGGGTGAGGCGTACGGTATTCCCCGGTATGATTCCACTGGATCCAAATGTCGACCCTCCAGTTGGACAATCACACCCGATATGGCACCGTTTCGAGTGTGCACAATCCGAGATGATAATGTGGGGGGTAATTGCTGGTCATTACTAACTCGACTTCTCCCACCGTCACCACTGTTACGACTGCTGCTGCCGCCACTACTGCTGCTGCTGCTGCTGCTGCTGCTCCCTCCACTTCCGACGCCACTTGAATCACTATCGGCAATGTTGCTATTGCTACCGCTATTGCTACCCCCGCCGTTGCCGACACCTGGACTATTACTACTTAAGCTATTTGAGCCGGAACCAATGCCGGCGTTAAGACTGACAGTCCCACTCATGACACTGCTGCTGCCGCCGCTGCTACCGCCACCAACGCATTTTACAATGTACGGTGAAGCAAGTAGATAAAAGTATACTACGACCATAACCATTATGGTGAATGGTTCGCCAGGAAGGGCAATTCAATTCTGCTCCCTTTGCGAAAAGTCTGTTGTGATTAGAATGTCGTCCTATGACGGTGTCGTCGTGGTCGTCGTCGTCGTTCTCGTCTTCGCCCTTTGTTTGCCTTTGCAGCGAAGCTTCGCTATGATGCTGCTTTTCTAAATGATTTAGCGTCGGCGTTGTTGTCGTCGCCGTGGTCGCCTTTCTCGGTGTCACACACGATGCTGCCACTTTTGCCTCTTTCCCTTTAGCAAAGGAGGACATTCATTAAAATTTCATACAAGTGTGCGGTTTTTCATCCGATGCGACTAAATCCATTTAATTCGCCCTCTCTTACTGGACTTGGATTATGATGGGATTCTGCTTAAGTGATAAAGTTCATCGAGTTCCCAGGCTAAAGCACGTGCAAGAGGCACCCAATTAGGTGGTGTTACGACCAACAAAAAAAAAAAATCTGTGACAGCCGTGGCAGCGACAAGTGCAACCCACACTTATAGTTTGGAATGGTCTACCTCCCAGAACTAAGGTATGGATTCATCGTCGTATTTTATGGTCTCAACGATTGCACTGAAGTTGCCTCTTAACAATGCGCCACTTAGAGTACTTGTGAAAGGCTTAAAGGGTCGACGGGGCAATTGCAATATTATTCATTTTGTTGTATGCGGTTGGGTGGGTTTTGCGGTTTCTTTATCTTCTGACGATGGAAAGTTTAACCTAAAAAGAAAAGGAAAAAAAAAAACATTCATGAGTGCAAAATTTTATTGTGGTGAGAGTTTATTATTATCCGAAAAATTAAAGTCATTAGAGATAATATGTGGCATCGGAGCACCTGATTGGGGATTCCTGGAGGAGAAGGCAGGGAAGATAATTATATCCCTAGTCTGTTAGAATTGGAATGTGTGGTTTATATTATATTTTATGTAACGAGTCCCCACTCAACGAATCATAGATCTGTTTGATTTGAGAGCATGCCGTCAACATGGAACAGATTAGTTTCACTCCTCTGAACTGGAAGTTTAATCAATTCATGGTCAAACGTTTCTGATGTATACGTTAACGGCAGCAACTTCTCATACTCAAAATCTTATTGTATTCATGGGTGGTTCACTTCTGGCAGTTGTTGTTGTGAGTCCATAGCAAGAACATTTCAAATCAACAAAAAGAAATATAGTATTTTTACTCCTAGGTGTAGAGCCTCACCTTTTCAGTTCTCTCCAACTGTCAAACTTACTTAAGAATGCCACGTCTTCTGTCATCTTGTCGTAATGATTAGATTCCCTGCTTAGATGTACTCTTAATGTACACAGTCAATCGAATTTCCGATCAGACTGGTTTAAATTAACAGCCAATTTCAAGGCCATCTCTGAAGCATCTACTTTGTAGACACATCATTAATCTGCCTACATACCGGATAGGATAGGTTAAAGCGACTGTCACGTCATAATCAGATGTGACCTACTTAGATCCTGATTGGATATATTTTGCTATCACTCTCCGGTAATTGGTACACCGATTACTCGTTAGCCAAAGGACTAACTTCCTCTTCTTTTTTATTTAACGCTACAGTCCGGGGTGGACCACGGCTTCAACCAACAAGCCTCTCCAACTAGCTCGGCCTCTGTCTAACTGCCTCCAGTCTCGCACGCCAAGTTGGTTGAGGTCCATCTCTTAAACGCGGGCATCCTCTGTTTCGTTTCCCCACGGGTTCGGAGTCGAAGACTCTTCGAGTCGGAGCTGAGTTGTCCATACGCTCTACATGGCCTAGCCATCTTAGGCCTTGTATCCGTAGACGCCTGACTAGACTCATACTGGCTGTACAGCCCATACAGTTCGTGGTTGAATCAACTCATCCAAGAACCGTCAACGCAACCGGGCCCCCAACTTTAACCCTCTGGCGAAGGGTCCTGCTGAGGCTGTGAAAGCCGCCGTTAGCCTTAAAGCCATTGGGCTCTTCCGTTGCCATCTTTATTCCATGGCCCTGACCTGGTCTTGAAAGAACCTTCTAGACCTATGCTCCGAATATGTCCAAGTAGCACTAGAAGGACAGCTCACCAGGTAGCTCCCACTGACTGGAGTTTCGGACGCCGCCAACTCCTCCGGTACATACTCACTCTCCCCATTCTCTCGTCTGCAGCCGCCAACGACGTCCCAAGGGAGTTGGTTACCCCATCTTCAATCGAAGGTGCTTGGCTCCAGGGATTTCGGGACTTTCGGGACTAACTAGCACCTGAAATACCTACGGGTATCCTAGTGGTCTTTATTAGATGATCCACTTCTATTCAGGATTATAACCAATTTCTTTTCGGAATGAATTCAGCTATGTCCAGAGTCTTGATATTTGATATTTCTTCCAGGCTGCAGCCTAGAATTATTGCCTAACGTGCCTTTTATTGTTCTTGCAAGGGCTGTACAAATTTGAGGCAGTGTTTCTTCCTCTTCTTCATCCCTGCAACTCCAGCAGAAGTCGTTGATGGAGTTTCCCATTTTCCTGGCATGTGGCCAAAAAGGTTATGCCTGGCTATTATACCTACGGTGTTACAGATTTCCTTGCTATTTAATTTTAGAATTGTACTGGTTTATTTTTTACGTTTATTGTACCCAAAATTGACTCGAATGTCTGCAAGTGTCCTGCCATATCCAATTGATAAATAGCAGGGTGTTTTCTTACTTGAAGTGAGGGGTAGAGGATCTCTTGATTATTCGTCAGGCTCACCCCTGTTCTAACTAGCTCATCGGCACTTTCATTGGCTTGGAATACCTCTATGCCCAGGAATCAAGCTTAGGCTAAGGTTGCATCTGACCGCCCCTAAGAGATGGACGGCAAAGTTTGACAACCAATTTAATCGTTGGTGTGCCGAGATCCTTGATTGTTGCCTGATTTTCTGTGCATATAGCGACTGTAAGCGGGTAGCTTCTTGGACTGTACATTGCCTTTCCATCTGTTTTGAAAAAAGATATCTTTTGTTGTTAATTTCTTCTTCGATTTTCAATTTATCAACTCAGCTATTGAAAATGAACATTAAGTAAACCCTAAGTACTACCATTTAACTTATTTTTCCTAAGATGCATGTCGTCAAACTGAAGAGAACCGAACTACAAGAATTCAAATTCATATTTTCAAAAAAAGAAAACAACTAAATTTAATTTGTTACATTCACTCTACAGTGGACTTGTTTGACAGTTTGACTCACAAATTACAATTCAATTTTTAACAATTACAGTTCACGACATACTATCTGTACTACACTGCACTACCAACCAGAGTCACACATAAATTCAAATCTCGAAATCTTCAGTTATCTTGTGGCGCTTACATTGTAACATCTCTTTTAAAGTTCTCAATAAAGTTATTATTAGAGTTTGGGTACTGCTCGTAGGAATTTTTTATTTCTTGAGGAAGGGCATATAATACCCCCCTAGCTATGGCCCTATATAATAATAATAATAATATGGGTGGCGCGACAGTCCGAGGTGGACCTGGGCCTAGCTTCTCAGCAACCACTAGTGTTGTGCGTGCTATTGTTCTTTCACGAGTGGAAGGGACCTACACTTTAATGCCGACTCCGAACGGCGAATTTGAGAAGCTTTTTCTAGACAGGAGTACTCTTTGAGCATTGTCAGTGACTCGAAAGAGGTGAAGCCGTGAATTATGATAAGTGGTAAATTTGGATATCGAACCTGGCACCCTCTGCGAAGGAGTCGACGCACTTACCCACTACGCCACGGCGACCCACTATGGCCCTATCCATGTACCTAACTCTTGTCCTTCCGGCAAGAGAATCCTCCGACCTATTTCAATTGAAAATTATTTGTAGTGCCTTTTTGCATTGCACTATGCTAACTTTTACTTTTTATATGAAATAAACGTTAAATAAAAATGAAAATAAATAAATTTTCTTTTAAAAATGTTCATTGAACATTTTCCACTCTTTCATTTCGACTTATTCCACGGTTTTTGACCCTTTTTTCGGTTCTACCAAACTTTGGCAAATCGCATATCTCATTCTTTTACACTATAGTGTGTGTTCATTGGCACTTCGAAATTTGACGGTGATCCTGTGCATTTTTTTAATGCATAACTTTTACCAAGAGAAACTAAATTGGCATGTTATCCTGTCTTACTGAACGGTTGGCTTCGATTTCCTCTGGCAAACCAATCTTTGTTCGCCAAGTTCTGTACGTGCCAGCTATTACCAAAGTCCCGGTAATAGCAATCAAGTTCTCCGGGATTTTCCTCCATCATTTGGCGCTCCAGATAAACTCTCTGTTCGCACTGTCGAATATGAAAAAATGTGTGTGGTAATTAATCGTGTGTTATATGAGCGGCGCATATCGAAGATTCGCTACCGAAACATGCTTGTTCAGCATCGATTGTTTCCTCGAGCTGTTGTTGTTTTTTTTTCGTTCTAGATTAATTTTTGCTATTGCCTTGGCTACAAGTACATACAACATTTTTCCTCAATTTACTGGATACACAATACTCGTCATTAAATGTGTTAGCATGTTTTAAGGCATTTAATACAAATTTATATTTTTAACTTGAACTTTGCTGTGCGGTTTTTCCCGCATTGTTCGGCTCCCTGTTCTGTGACTCACACCTTTCGACAATGGTTGCTAGGCATAGTATTTTCTTGTGTCTGGGAAAAAAGCATGTGTTAATTAAACTGCCGCGATAAGAAAGTCCTTTTGAACACTGCGCTAGGATACGATGTGTGCCGTTTCACTATTAAAAGAAATATATATTCGGCTTTTTACTTTGATATCTTATTTCTAATTACAATAGGTATGAAACGTTATGTACATAAAAGGCAGTGCCCTGTGAAAAATGTCATAATTGATATTATTGTATATACGCTGGGTGAGAGCTCTGTGTGGTCTATGCCAATGGCCACTGTTACTATATAATACGCTGTCAAGACCGTATCTCTATAGTTTTGAGCTCATATTAGGATTATGCCACTAAGCTCTCTTTATCAAGGGCAAACAAAACACCTCGCAAGCAGAACAAATTATCACAGGACATCTGTTCTCCTCTTGAACACATAAGATTTTATATTCGTAGACCTCGATTGGCAATAGAAATCCCTAAAGGTTTTCTGACTAAAAACATAGTTCATTCGACGCATTTTGATCCCCGTCCCAGACTAGGAATGGTACTCGAGAAGGCTTGTCAAACCAATACTTTGTAGATATGGAAAAGGCGTACGACCGAGTATGTCGAGGTAAATTCTTGAGTGTTCTGCAGGATGTTCCTCGTGTGACATTCAGTCTCCATACACAATCCGTAACAGTGTTTGGGTTAACGGAGCTTAATCAACACCTTTCACAGTGGGCATTGGTGTTCGGTAAGTTTATTACGTATTGTAACCTCTTCTGTTCATTATGTATACGGACTGGATGTTGCGCAGCGCAGTCGAGGCGAGAAATGCTTCACATTGGGATGGTTGAGCTCAAGACATCATCTTTTTGTTAACCTCACATCCCCCCAGACTTAACTATAGCGTTAAATAGATTTTCGGCTTTATATGCTGATGGTGAGATGAAGGTTAACGTGGAAAAATCCAAGGTGATTGTAATTGCCAGAACGACTGCACAATGCATTCCACATGTTAGATGAATCCAATTAAAGCAGGTGGCGAAGTTTAAGTACCTCGCGGTTCCGACGACCTCTGAGACCATCTTGAATGATATTCCAACAAGTAAGCGACCGCTTGACAGATGGTCCAACAACTCCTTTCGTTTCTCCTAGATATAACTCTTCATGAGTAAGAGACGATGGCGGGGGATCGACTAACCTGAAAATCTCTATTGTTTGCCTTACTTCCGCCATCCCATTCATGGAGGTCAATGAGAATGAAGTAAGTGATGAGAAGAAAGTCTGTCTATTGATTGATGTGCGAATAGATCTCCACTACACCACTGCATAGTCAGAAAGGCTTTTTTGACAGTATGTGTGTCAATATTAAGGTAATTTAATTGTACACAGCAAAAATTGGAAGGGGTCTTTCAGGATTTACCAGTAAACACAATGTTTAGAATATGATTCTTTTGAACTATTAAAAAAGATAACCGTCTATCTAAAAGCTAGACCGATGAAGAGGAAGGCAAAGAGTCCTCTTCCAGAACTTATCCATCCGCTAATTGCACCAAACCCAAGGCGTTGTCCTTCATTTCCATTTCATGTAAACAACGCCAATAGGCTGCGATAGCACGATTTCTTGTGTGCAAGTATACTCTCACAGAAGTATGAGTGTTGCCTTTCTACAATAATCTGTTTAATAGTCGACTGAGAAAAAAAGATGAATAAATTATCTGTTCAACAGATGCGATCGATACACGGGTTTATCGACTGACCACAAGAGAACAAGCATCTGCAAGTGTTGTTGTGGAAAATTAACAATGACAGATGAACCAATATAACCAATGTAATACCATTAGGTTAGGTTAGGTAGGAGGCCTGCTAGTGTATTCACCAGCACACTTAGACCATATTGGTCCATTGTGATACCCATAGTCAGACAACTACCACTGATGGACCACTCCAGTGACAGTAATGACAAATGGTGACTGGACCAGATTTGAAAACCAGATGAAAGCGTATTAACTTTGCTCTCCCTGGGATTCGAACCGGGAACCCCGCTAACCAGGAGCAGGCATTCTACCAACTGCGCCATCCAGTCGTTAATGTTTTATCATTACGATAGACGCATTATATACGCAATTGTAATGAGTGGCAAAGTTTCGGGTGTTGCTATCGGAATACAAAATTAATTGGGCCAAAAGATTCCTTACGTCCACAGCTATAACCATCGCTTGCATTTGATAGTCCAGGACTTTCTCAGAAATGACATTCATTCTTTTCATTTTTGGCCAATGCATGTTACATGAATTCTTTTAACATGCTTTCTTTTAATTGCTAAAATCTGCCTTGGAAAAAGGATTGGCCGGCTCTCCGCTAGTCAGGACACTTGGTGGTTACAAAAGTTGTAAATGATAATTACTCTTCAATTTTGACGACTTTACACGATTAAAAATGACAAAAAATTGGTGAAGATGTAGCTTAGAATATTGGCATTAAAAAAGTCATGCCAAATTTAGAATGTCCATGGTCGTGGCCAGAAAATTACTATCCATACTTTTACCAAGACGCAGCTTTACAAGCCCGAAGCGCAGGAATAGTGTATAGGCTGATGAATCGCTTAAATAGCAAAGCAAAATAAATTGTAATACATTTTTTTGTAAAATCAACACATTTTTTTTTCTGTTATTTTTATTTATTGAAAATAGGTAATTGGGAAGATTGATTCCGAATTTTGAGTGTGTGCCACTATCACGCATTGGAGTCGGTTGTTGCCGTCCAAGGGCAGTTTCAGCGCATGTGTGGCCGCACTCATCTGAGCAGATGGACAATAATCAGGTTGGTTAACTCTTTGGGTCGCCGTGGCGTAGTGGGTTAGTGCGTCGACTCCTACTCCTGGCACCCTCTGCAGGTTCGATACCTGAATTTACCACCTTTCAAATTTCACGGCCCCACCTCTTTCGAGTCACTGATAATGCGCGAAGAGTATTCCTGTTTAGGAAAAGCTTCTCAACTACGCCGTTCGGAGTCGGCTATTCCACTCGTGAGATACCAATAGCACGCACAACACGAGTGGTTGCTGAGAAGCTAGGCCCTGGCCCTCTATGGGCTGTAGCGCCACCCATATTAGATTATATTATAACTCTTTTGGCGAGCGTGGGACCGACACTTAGAAATGAAATCCGCGAGTTCGGACACAAAACAATTGCTGCTGTAGCTGTAGCAATACGGGCTACTCCAAGTGTTTCGACAAGAATTTGATATCTATTGGGTATCAGTAAACAGTCACTGTAGATAATTCTGCAAACATATTTGAATTTTATTCCTTATAAGTTTAAAATTACAAGCAAATTATACCCCACAGGCTTTCCGATCACTTTGGAGTTTTGCCAGAAGCTCCATCAAACGGTGGACGTGGACGAAACCACGCTAAACTCCATTCTTATGTCAGATTAAGCCCACTTCGATTTAAAGGCAAAGTCAATAAATTCAGAAATTCTTCATAAGGCGGAACTTCATCCAGCTCGAATCATGGCGAACAGGTTACATTTTCAGGCCATCCTTTTGGTATTTTGAGTAACGCAAGTTTGTCAGAACGGAATGGTCTTAACAGACTTCATCAACTTTGAAGAGATAAATTTAAGAAAACTGGGAGAATGCATCAGTTGTGTACGACAATTCAATATGTGACCAGGATGTGGTTTTAGCAAGATGGTGCCACATGACATGCAGCCCGTGAAACAATTCAATTTCTGCAAGAGACATTTTATGTTCGTGTACTCTTGTATCTGGCTCTCAAGATCGCATGACTAAACACTGTTTCATTACTTTTTATAGGGTTATTTCAAGTCCACTCGTGCATTACAAGAGGAAATTAAATGCATCAATGAATCAACGAAATTCAGCCACATTTATGCAGAATGGTCATGCTAAATTTCGAAGAGTGTTTATGTGTCAGCAAAGCCATGGGGCCATATGTATGTCCAATGGGTTATTCCACAAATAATACTATTCTATGTTCTTAATGATGAGAATAATTTTGGTACTTCTTTCATTCATATTGACAATACCCAAAAAGCCAAATTTCGGTTAAAATTAAATTCTTAAATGAGTTTTCTTGAAATCGACTCCTGGGAACACAATGGAGCTGACCTTGTGTTATTTGAAGATACCTTAGAATATGTAAATATTTCGGTTTTACATATTTACTTACGAACGGGCATTCAACCAAGAGCATGTTCCCAATATCTTGTCGCTGCTTTATGATAATTTAAATATTTCGTTCATTCCATATATTTACGCGTTATGAATACATTTTTTTTTATAGTCGCGTCCCCGAAATTCCATTAGAATAGCACACAAAACAAAAGTGATTTCATATTTTACGACTTCAATCGCCAGAACTTCACCCAGGAGCGTCTATGTCCAGTGATTCCCCCCGAGTTCCATCCTCTAGACAATTTTTAACGCTTATTTTTCCTAAGCACAGATTGAATATAAATCCAAAAACGAAATTACTTCGGAATCGTAAACATAAAATATTCTCGCACAAGAAGAAATTAAATTCATTGCGTCAGGATACGCCCCCCATCAGTTACAATCCCGCACCGAAAGAAATCAAAAGAAGCCAGCTGATGAATGCAGATTAATCTTCATCTTAGAATACGAAATCAAATCAGAAAGAAACAAAATTACCGAGGCTGCTCTTTGCACTTGTCCGCTTTGCCACTTATTCTCACCTTTTAATCTTCATGACGGTGGTTAGAGTTGAAACTCATTTCATAGGCGAACTGTATTACGTGCTGAGCTATAAAATCGTCCCATTTTCCTGCAAGCCACAGCGGAGCGGAATTGACCACATCACTACATGAATACATGAATGTGTGTATGATACAATTTATGGGGGGATTGCAGATCCTTAAGTATCATGCTGGTAGAGGCACTGTGTCTCCATTGAGAAATTTGATAAATGGTTCCAGCCAGCTAATTCTGAAAGCCTAGAAATTGCTGTGTAAATGGCTTTTGAGGTTAATGTTTTTCCCTTTCGAAAATGGCGTGAGTTTTCATATTATCTTAGAGAGCACATATTTTTCTTTAAGATTATGTGTTCTTAATGCACGTCGATGTGACATGAAATACTCGTCCTTGTGTGACTGTGTTGTTGTGAAGTCTGGTAGTAAAATTTTATAACCTTCCTTGCATGCAGTATTCTACACAGTTTTAAATGGTTCATGTTTCGACGCATTCATGGTGGATGAAGTATTGAATGCACCCATTTCAGGTTGACCTTCATTTGCCATTTGCAATTCGTGGAAAGCAGCCATACTGTTTTTTGGCATTAGTTGCGTACCATTATGGATTAGAGCGAGGTTGATGATAATGAGCTAACCATGATTGCTGCATGGATAAAAGGAATAAATTGATTGCTTTTGATTATCCTTGGCTTAACGAAGTGGATGGCGCAGTTGGTTAAGTACCTGCCCATGGTTAGGGTGTCCCCAGTTCGAATCCCAGTCAAGGCAAAGTTATTACGATTTCTTCTGTTTCTTAAATCTGGTTCTGTCACCATTTGTCTTTGGGATCACTGGAGTGAACATTTAGTGGTACTAGTCTGAGTGTGGGAATCACAATGACCAACATGGTCTAAGTGTAACCTAACCTAACCTGGATTAACGTACTATGAATAGAGTATTCGATGAAATGTGGAGACCGTCAAAAATCCAGCAGTTCAGCCATAGCCGTGTTTTTTTTTCATCGCTATCGATAGTGAAGAGCAGTAAGATCCAAAAAAACGATTCGCTGTGGCTTTGATTTTTATCTGGCAGAATGTTCGTATGCTGTATGTTCGAATCGCTTCCAAAAAACGTATGAAAAAAGATTCGATGTGGAATTTTTATCGGCAGCCACCTTTCACTGCCTATATTATAGGCAGTAGGTTGTTGTATGTACTTTACGTGCAAAATCCTACTTCACTATTTATAGATTTGTGAAAAAAACACGGCTCATATCTTCGTATCAAGTAACATGAGAGTACATTCCCATATTTGACCCTCTAGTGATCTCTTGTAGTGCAGTAAGTCTCACAATGTTAATGAGGAATTTAAATAAAAATATAGTTCGTGTTATAGTCGGCAGACTCAACTCAAAAGTTTACATCAAATTTTGTCATTGGGATATGGCTCAAGGAGAGGCTTCCAGACCGGCTTTAAGACGTTCAGATTCATTTTCTCTAACTTGGCCTTAGCTTCAACCAATAATAATAAAATCTGGATGACGCGACACTGCGCGTTGGAAGGCGCATTAAATATGTACTAAAAAAAGGCCATAAACTGCGTTCCTTTGATAGATGTCAAGTAACGACACTCAGGTAACTGGAATGAACGATGCTGACGAACAACTCTTTTTGTTGTTTATTCCTTGCAAATGTTTTATCGCCTACTCTGCCGATCAATTGATCGTTCTTCGATCATTTGTCGATTATTTTGCTTCTCCAATAATTATGACGCTTAGACCATTTTTATACGGCATTGAACTCAGTGTTACAAGCTATAGTCGTAGAGTCTATTATCTTTATCGCTATACTGTATAAAACAATACCCGGAAGGATGTACACTTAGATCTTTTAAACTACTCAAGGGTCACCATTGTGGATTTCGCCAATAGATAAAGTGATTCAAGATCATACGAATATATTTTTATTTTTATACTGTCTTATGTTAATTTGTTAAATATGATAGCATTAGTCAAGTTTTGTGTCGCATGAAGGTCTATACTCAACTGTAGATGTATTTGCCCCTTTGATTTCAAATTTTACCACTTTCCAATAGGGGCTCTCATTATTGAGGTAATATCTCATTGAAAAGAACACCATCATAACTCAAAAAGCATCATTCTTCACTTGCTCTGTTGAATTATATAATTATTTTCAGTGATAACCATTTCATTTTTTGAGAGAGCCATTAATTGCATTTAGATGTAATGCATGGAATTTTAATTTACTAAATTTTGTATAGTAACAAAAAAGTACAAAAATATCATAGAGTTGAATGTGTGACTTTATTAAGATTGAGGTTTCTAGCCGTCAATATTTAAGTTATAGTAATGACAGTCATCATAAACCATAGAAAATGGGTTTGCGCTTTATCATTAGGTAAAAACTGTTGATTTTTGTGATAAGAAGGTCTTCTACAACATCTCTTCAATGTTCTCTCCATAGCTTTCATCGTTTTGTTTCGCACGGACAATTTCGTACAATCCAAACGATTGCATCATTATTTTCAATATCAGTCTCATTCATGTATCACATTCAGTTTTCAACGGCACAATAGCTGGCCTGAAAATCCAGCCTTTCCATGTCAGTGATCAAACTGGCGTTAACATCAAGGCCGCAAAAATAAGAATTATCCCGATGGAATGATGGAATAGGCTATTTTCTTATTCGAGCATAACCTCAAAGACTCCACACATGTTTTTTTTTTTTTCACATGTTATTGGAGGCACCCAGTTTTTGGGGTGGATGTCCAAAGATAATTCAAAATGATCAAAATACAGCCGTTTAACTGCGACGCGCTTAGCCTGTAATTGTTGACTGTATATTCACCATAGACGTTGGAGAAATACAGTGGACTCTCCGGAAGTCGAATTGTCACGGGATACCAAAATCTGTTCGAGTTAGAGGGAGTTTGACTTAGAGAGACGTTTTGTAATTTTGAGGAAAATGTGCTTAAAAAATGTAAAGTATGTGAGTAAATTCGGCTTAGGGACAGTTCGACTGACCGAGAGTCAACAGTAGTTGGAATCTTCTTTTACATATATGTCTAGACGTGGACTATGACACATACTTTTTAAAGATTTACGATGGTTAAGTGTAACTATTACAAAAATATAGACATAAGCTCTGTCTCAAAAATTGAGAAAAGGAGAATTGATGAAAAATCGAAGGTAGGTTTGAAATCGGCGACCTCGAATTAAGAAACAGTTGAAAACATCAGGCAACAAAGAAAAAAATCTTATAATTGTTCAGGATGTCGAAAGAAATCATCGGTCGTTATCGGAAGCATGTAAGGGCGCCCCTAACCAGCACACTTATCCGCGCACTTTGGTGTGTAGATCGGTGTTACTTCCCGCCACGTATGCGGACTAAGCCATTCACATCACACTCTTAAAACCCTTTCATACGCGATGCTATAGGCAACCTCTTGAAATTGTGGTAATATGTAGTTATTTTCGATTTGATTTATTAATTTCTGCCACAAACTAAATGTGATATGAAACGAACTATTATTTTTTTTTATTAAATCTTATAACTTCACACTTTTTCGCAGAAAACCAGTGTGGCAAAAATTACACAAATTAATTCGGGCATAAAAATGTTAAGTGCCCCATACACAGCACACTATTGCCGGTTTCTATTGGACCACAAATTGTGCACAATGAGTCGTTGTTCCGAAATGTTTGATGTGTGTGGCTTATTCCACTCACTTTTATGCAAAATATCAGTCGTATTCCGATCGTTGTAGCTAACGAGTTCTAGAAGATATAGGTAGTGTGAGAGGGATTTATATGGTGCCGGATTATAAGTTTATAGCTTATTTCTGTGCATACATAACTTTCAACCTACTACTCAGTCTTCGTTAAAGTTCAATGAAGAGCGAACGTGTACGAATTTGTGGGACGTATGTGGCAAAAAACGACACCCATTTCCACAGCAAAGCGGGCCAAATAGGGTACTTTGTTTAGTCCGCTTTAGAGACTTTGATTATGCTCGCACAGTGTGGTACACCCGAAAAACGGTGCTCGAACTATCCAACACACAAGACTTATTTCAGCGCACCGGCACAAGTGTACCCACTCCTGTACTGTATATGGGCCACTTAACGCATGTACGAGAGACGTGAGAGAAGTAGAAAACTCTTCTCGCAAGAAAATCGGATAAAAGGGATTTTCATACTTGATTCATGCATTTTTGCGACAGGTTTCAATGAATTGGCATCGTTTAACAGTCGCTAGACTATCAAAAGTGCGGCGGTAATCAATAGCCATCCCCTTAAACATTTAATAATTTGACTGTGTAAAAGCATGGTTCACACTGACATCGCATAAGTATTTACAATCAAACCGTGCTAAGTCTCTAGTAGTGAATACAAATTAATAAAATAGAATGTTTCATTATAAAATTTAACATTGATTACCCAATATTTTTACAATGTCTGACTGAAAAAGTCAGTACCCACTTCTGTATGAGTTGAATAAAAATATTTCGCAGTGGGCATAACCAAACAGTTAGGCAAACGCAAAAATCACCGGCAGCCTTTTGGTAATCGATTAATTATCCTTCAACTGCTGCCGTTAAATACAATTCGACGGGTTTCACCCTTTGCACAATTTCTGCAAACCTCAAACAAAACAAACTTTCCACAAAAAAATGGTTTAAATAGGTGGATGCAACTTTCGAGTTCAACTTAAAGTTTTGATTAGAGATTAACGAAAGGGAAAAAGTGGTAGCCGTGGCAATGAGTTATCCCACAGAACCCCTGTGTAGTTCAATAAAAAAACATCCGGAAAAGAGGCTAAACGAAGACTACACGACTTTCAATTGTTCCAAGCTTTTTTATTACCGCTGTTATGTGCAGTGTACCTAAGGGTACACTCTTAGGAGCTTATTTGTTGAGTAGTCGTTATTTTCGAGTGCAAAGCATAAGCATTCCTGGAAATCCCAATTCCTTATAATCCTACAACAGGGACAGTAATTCGTAGAAATAATAATCAGAATTGGGTGATAGCCAAATGTGGAGTAGGCCTTTAGGGGCTTTACATATTTTTGAAAGCAATTAATGGAAATACGAAATTCCTATCGTTTCGGGTTAATATCTTTGTGTGAAGGACCAACATGCTGTTCTGTATCAAAGGTTTTCATAGCAATAATTGGTCGGATCTATTCAGCCATTCTTTGGCTTAGATTGTGTGTAAAAACGTAAAAAATGTAGTGAACATTACATTTAAGTTCACTAAAGTCTTTTACATGCAAATAAGTCAATATTGTCAATCATAGTCGCACATAACTACTATATATTAAACAGTTAGATGCAAATGGTCGCCGTGGCGTAGTGGGTAAGTGCATCGACTCCTACGCAGAGGGTGCCAGGTTCGATACCCGAATTTACCACCTTTGATAATTCACGGCTTCACCTCTTTCGAGTCACTGACAATGCTCAAAGAGTATTTCCTGTCTAGAAAAAGCTTCTCAACTTCGCCGTTCGGAGTCGGCATTAAACTGTACGTCTTCACGCACAACACGAGTGGTTGCTGAAAAGCTAGGCCCAGGTCCGCCTCGGACTGTCGCACCACCCATATTATTATATTATTATTATAGATGCAAAAGTGTGGATACATCTGTCATGATGTCATACCATCATCGATCTACGTCGGCCGAAGGACTCACGCTGTTCCTCCAATTTTCAGACCAAGTCAACAATTCTGGCTCATTCCACGGCTTCGACTTCCGATAGGTATGGACCTAAGCTTTTTGCCAGTATGTTCTGGTACCCAGCATATGGTCATCGTGCTCACCAAGGGTGTATAACTGATGTCTGATGATGTCAGCATAAACTGACCAGTTTCTATGCCAAATTTTCCGATCTTTTTGCCTTTATTGCCTCTTGGCTATCGGCAAAAATTGAGATCGATTTGTTAACAATTATAGTAATTTCAGCGCTGCGTTAAAAATGTGAAAATCGTGTAACTATGTACATAGTCCCATATCATATTTCGCCGAAAAGGAGGGATAGATTGACGACAACCTTGGTATGGATGTAAATACATGGATGGACGTATGATACATGATAGTTCCGACTCAGGTATGTACAAACGTGTGTGCACCATTTTGTGTGCCATATGCTTGAGTGTGCTCGTGGAGAATGTATACAAAATGGACATGGACATGTTTAGGTTGACAGAGGACATAGTTCCGGGAGCTGTCCGGAATGACACAACTCTAGAGTATTCCCCTTCTGCTACTACCAGTTGGTTTTGTAGTTGATTTCGGTCAGCAGATTGTAAGTGCGTTCTCCGGGGCTAGTGTAAGTGGTAGGTAGTCTGCTTGACAAATCAATCTTGTAAGAAGGATTAGACCAAACCAAGTCTTTCCATTTTATAACACGTTTCTACCGAACCGAAACAGCGACGTTTTGATGATATTTTACTGCAACCTCAATAGGCCGTTCCCACCGAGGTTGAAGTGGTTTCGCTCTCAATTTCTGACTCATTTGCTCTCAGTGTATAAGTGTCCGCCGAAACAAATGTCACTCGCTCCCAATTTTTAAATAATCGCCAGAAAAACTGTCAATTCATAGGACATAATAGTATGAGAACCAGCACATGAGAAAATGATCACTAAAATAAAGTGAAGTTCAGTCTGCAGGCCTCTTCGGCTTAACAACCTCTCATGGACGGATGAGTTCAACGGGGCTGCAACGAGGTTTATAAGAAACCTCGATTTTCAGGACCCTGAAAATGTATGGCGGAACCTGGTAGGTTCGGAGAAAATTGATGGAACCTCGTGGTTTCGTTCGGTGGAAACGTGGAATGTACTACAATGTGCAACAGGGTTTAATGAAACCCGCGAAGATTACATCAAGTTGATTAAGATTTGTAATAATCGATCAATTCTTTGGTTATTGCAAAGCCATGCTGAATAAGATGGAAAATAAGAGATTTGCAGAAATAGTTTAATTTATCAGTTTCCAGTAAGAAGTGTTGTCTGGAAGGAAAGCTAGTAAGCGCTCCCCTAAGCAAGGATTCCTACCTTCCTATTCTCTGCTGTAGGACAACATGTCGTCAGAGTAGAATTCAAGGGACTACAAAAAAGGAACCGGAGAGAAACCTGGAACATAGTTCATGGCACAAAGCAGGCTAAGTTACTCTTAGATCAACATAACTGCTAGAGGTTCCAGGCATGTATCAGAATAAGCAAAAACAACCTCTGTATCTTAACAGGCTGGGTAAGAGGGCACAGGGAGCACATACGGAAAGTACTGGTATCAGAAGGAGGTCTCTGCAGATTCTGTTGAGTATCCAATAAAATTCTGTCCTGAGATTTTGTGATGCATTAGCCCAAAAAATTCAAAGACATCTGGGCTAGCAAATGATATCGAAGAAGAAGTCACTAGAACCATCTCGCATTCTCAGATTCTTGAAGTAAACTGAGAGAATACTCTAGAATAAATCTATTTCACCTTTGCGGAACATGAGCCCATATTTCTCAATAAAACTCTGAAATGACATTATCTGAGAACTGGAATGGAGACTATATGGTTGAGTTGGTTAAGTTTCTGGTTAGAGGGGTCTCCGGTTCGAATCCAGTGAAAGCAAAGCTAATACGCTTTATCCGGTTTTTAATCACCATTTGCCTGGTAGTAGTCTGACTGTGGGTATCACAATTGGACAACGGGGTCTAGGTAGGTAGGCTCCTATACAAATGTATGTTCTCTCTATCTTCACCGCAAGAACTCCCAGCAACACCCCACAATACCAGCGAGTTGAATAACCTGGTAAACACCATTACGGATATAAGGCGATGGAAGTAGCTTGTGCACTATGATTCCCAAACCAAGGTGGTGGAATGCAGATCTTGATAACCTTCGACAAACCTGTAGAAAGAAATTTAATAAGGCAAAGAACACACGAGAGTATCTAGACAGAGGCTCCTATAAAGAATCCCTAAGCCTATATAAAACCGAACTTAGGAAAATGAAAAGGTCAACGTGGAAGAAATTTTGCGGAAAGATCAAAGAGGCCTCGGAATTCTCCAGACACCGAAAGATTCTATAAACCTGTCCAAACGATTCGAGCTACTTCAGAAAAGCCTATGATGATGCATGAACATCATCTAATGAGGAATCTCTCAAACTACTGGTGGATATCCATTTCCCGGAGCACACAACACAATGCCCGAATTCTAATCAAGTATACCCACTCTGCATCCAGATCCTTGCTAACAAGTCAGAGGATTGCCCACTTTATCCTGTGACTAGCTTCAGGGGAATTCGTAAAGAAGATAATAAGAACCAGATTAATAAGAACCAAACCCTTTTATCATGGCATCCTTCTGGCGTATACATCGAGTAAAACGATTTCACTCAATACATTTTTTGACAACCAATTTGTGAGTATATGAGGCACTAGCCCATATCACCATACACGTGAAAATGCATTACCATTAATCTTTGTATTAATTTATAGACCTCCTAGTATGGAAGACATAATCTTCTTCGTGGATGGAACTATTGTCCACTTAAACATATGCCGCAACCATGCCCCAATTCTTGCCATCTCTTCCTGGCTGTCACCAGTTAATTGCACTTGGTTGAGTTACCCTCGAATTTGCTTGCTCCACCTTAGCTGTTATCACCCTCTGTTGCTGGACATTATTCGCTTGAGTATTTTCATTTCCGGTTCAAAAAATATTTTATAGAATTTCTTTCTACATGCTCAAAAGCAAAATTAAAAGTATTTATTTCAAAATATGATATCCAACGAGCGTAATGCTTATTTTATTTGTTTGCAGTCATCCCGCATCGCTAATCGTAACATGCTTCATACTTTTGAACATCCCGGTGAGCTTTGTTGACTTTGCCCTTTCGTGACTTTAGTTCCGGGAACAGAAAAGAAAAAAGAAAATCTCCGGAAACAAGTTAATATTACGTCTTCAGCTGAATCTGGTCCGCAGCAGAAACAAAAGGAAAATAAGAAAATAAAGTTGGCACACAAGAAAACACGGAAAAAATAATAACGCCAGAGTTAAAATTACTTTCAAATTGCCAACGTAATGGACTTTATACGCCATGGTCGCCAGTTGATACGGAATCAAGGAAAAACAAAAAAAAACCGTAGTTGTTCCCTTCGGTTGCCTTCGTTTGTTTCGAGCTAACGCCTTGCGTGCATTTAATACAACTTTTTCATTACCCGTGGAACTGGAACGGAACATCGTGCGAAATCAACAAAATAATTTCAAGAAACTATTGTGCATTACACCACTAATTATTTTGAGATTACCCATATCAGTGGCAAGTTACGTGCTTCATTCGTAAATGCACATCTATCAAAATGGCTTTTAGCTGTGCGGATGGTCGGTCATTGGGTGGAATATTATATGTGGATGTTCTAATTGCGTCTACAAGTGTATTCGAACGATAAGTGCTTAGTAGTAGTAATAGGCAGTTTTCTTTTCGCTTAGAAAACGAAATAAGATCCGGACCGAATGAAATTAGGGCCTACGCTATAAATGAATTATTAAAATGAACGTACATAAAAATATGCCGGAAATCCTGCTTTTGTTCCCGCACGGATGTGAAACATGGCGGTTCGGAAGAACACCGGAAAACACATTCCGCGTACTTGAAAGCAAGAACACAAAAATTTTTTTAAAAAACAAAAAAAAGTTTCATAACAAGATGGAATGACGGATGAATGGAGAAATCATGGACGGGACATGAAGGACCATAGAACCTCGCATTATCAGCATAATTAAATCCCGTGTATGGATATGGGTCAGGCACGTCATTAGAATAAAAGGCGAACAAGTAGACCACCAGTCGAAATTCTCAAAAAACAAAATCGTTGATGGAGGGGATTACATACACACATATTCCCAGATTGGTGGGAGAGAGCATTAAAACCGCGGTGAAATCGCGAAATAGAACGAGTAGCGACTCTTTGTTAACGAGGTCATGAAATCTCAAGTTTCACACGACCATTAAAAAAATGAAAATATTTTCAACCTCATGCTCTTGCGAATAAAAAAAATTGCGTACGCGTTTCTGGTACAAGAGACATTTCTTTCCTTTCTACTTATTACCTTTTCGGTATTTCTAAAGAAAAGGAGCACATTATCATGATGTACACAGTTAATGTGCAAATTCGAAGTGGGAATTGTAAGCAAAGAGGGATAACAAATTCCTTTCGGGAAATGCTAGGAATAGCACAGGATCTTGGAAGAATAACCATCACCGAGCAGACTGCAGAAATGCATGCACCCATATAAACGACGAATTAATTAGTTTGTTTTTGAGGAAACGAAGTAATACCGGTTGCCAAAGGTTTGCCGAGTTACATTTGCCATGGGTGGGTACACTGTGCTCCTTATGTAAACATCATCTTCTAAACCAGTTGTTCATCATGTTTTTCAGAAATAGCAAAAGCGCTCTTGTCTATCGCAAGTATTGGTGTGGTGATTTTCTCAATGTGACAACTAGTCCGTGATGCGAAAATAGGGACTTCTTTAATTTGAGGTTTCTTGGGAGGACTAACTTGTTCGGTATTCTGATTGATGATGACAACAAAAATATTTCTTTTCCATTTTTATTTTTTTCATTCTTATTACTATTAATAATGTTTTTAATAAAATAGCAACAATTAATTTAGTTCCCTACTTTTTACAAAATCAATCATTGATCATATCTTCTTCTTTATTTGGAACAAGCCTCTAATACTAACGCGATTTCCGGCTGGCTGTCTCAAGTTTCACAAGCCAAGTTGTTTGAGGACGTACTCCACCTGGGCGCCCCACCTTAGACGCGTCCCTTGTGCGGTTGTCTCACAGGCTCAGAGTCGTTACACGCTCTATCTATTCGCTCTAGACGACGCGTCCCTTGTGCGGTTGTCTCACAGGCTCAGAGTCGTTACACGCTCTATCTATTCGCTCTACATTATCCATCATTCGATATCAACAAGATGAGTTCAAATTGTTTTGAACTTTCAAAAACTTGTAAGGAATTTAAAAAAAAAATTATAACGTTTTTTATTTTATTTCTAACCAGCAGTACGCTTCTACGTGTGGTACATATTGCTTGAAAGGATTAGAATTAAAATCATTCCATCACAATTTTTTTAATTCAATGCTTGTGGATATAAAATATTTGTGGTTTTACCATCGCCATAATAAATGAAAAGGTTATCTGGTTTTCTAACCCTAGAGTACGCAACGTACAATTGGCCATGGGCTTAGCAATCCGTATGTATGTGTAGGAGAATGCAATTTCAAGGATTAACCCTTAGCTCTGTTGATAGTGATTGTGAACGCTAACAGAACAGGAACGGTTGCCGGCCGTATTGAAAGGTGGTAACAGACGGAATGATGGGGATTCGAGAAATCAGGACGTCTTCATCACTCTTGAAAGATCCCGTCAAAATTGTTGATCTATTACATTCCTCATGAATTTTTTGACTGCAAGTCGGATGTTCAATTTCAATATGTGCGGTGAGTACCCCGGAAAGTCCAGTGACACCAAAAATTGTGTTGGATAATTTACTGCTTTTTGTGAAAGCATGCCCGACGACTGGAATATCAGCTCCATATGTCCCATCCACAAAAAAGCCGATCCTACCTTTTGCAACAACTATAGAGGTATATCCCAGATCAATGTCGCCTACAAGAGGTCCTGTCCAGTGTACTGTGTGAACGTCTAAAGCCGTTTTCACCGCACTAATCGACGCGTACCATTGCGACTTCCGGCCCGGTAAATCGAAAATAGACCAAATCTTCACACTAAGACAAATCCTGGAAAAGATCAGCGAGTTCCAAATCGATACGCACCACCTTTTTATCGATCTTAAAGCCGCATATGACTGCATTCTTCGCAAGGAGTTATTTGGTGCGATGGCCGGATTCGTGATCCTGGGACAACTGATCCGTTTGCGTCGCACTATGTACCGTGCAGTTCGGCTCGAGGACTTCTGAGCCGTTTGAAACCTGAACAAGATTTCTTCAATTTGGTACTAGGAGAAAGTAGTGCGGCGGGCAGTAAACACGGAAGGCACTATCTTCTACAAGTCAGTCCAACTGTTGGGCTTATGCAGACGACATCGGCATCGTCTCACGTTCCCAACGTCCCGTAGTGGAAGCACTTACGACAATTGAAGAAGAGGCGAACCGAGCTGGTCTTAAGGTCAACGAGCATGAAACAAAGTATACGACCACAAAACGATCCGTCACACACCACCTAGGACAAAATATCACAATCGACAGCTACAATTTCGAGGTAGTAAAGGAGTTTCTCTACCACGGGGCAAACGTAAACTCCACAAACGACATCACTGTGGAGATCCGACGTAGAACCGCCTTTGGCATCCGGTGTTACTTCGGTTTGTCAAAACAACTGGCGTCAAAAATCCTGACTCGAAGGACTAAGATACAAAACCCTTATTGTGCCAGTCCTGCTACATGGAGCCGAACGCAAAACTGCGGAGTTAATTCTTGGTGCCTTCGAAAGAAAAATTCACGTCGGATATATGGTCCCGTCTGCGAGACAGGCGAATGGAGGAGAATACACAACCGTGAACTCTACGAGCTGTACCAGGATTTGGATGTAGTCTGGAGGGCAAAGATCCATCGACCGCACTGGCACGGCCACATCGAGTGCATGGACAACGACGTTTTTCGAATCCGAGCCTCCTGGTTCGAGAAAGTGAGGAAGACCGAATCCCCGGTATAAGGACCAAGTAATCGCGGATGCAAGACAGTTTTTTCTTGATGACTGAAAGCAGCGTGCACAGGACCGACCGAGAATGGAAAGCAGCTATCGCTCAGGCTTGGACCCTGCATGCGTCGTCAGCCTCATGAGTAAAGTAAGTAAGTAATTTATTGCTTCATCTACTTCCACAGCCTTGTCTATGGACTTTTATATGACTGCTTGGGTTTCAATGCTTGACAGAATAGTGCGGTTACGATCGTACCGATAGTCCACACTTGAGTGGACTAAAACGTGGCTCTGGTACAAATGTTTAGATAATCAGTCAGGAAATTTCTGAGATATCATAATTTTTACAAGCCAACGTAAGATTTTTATTCATACAGATTATTTAATAATAATAATATAGGTGGCACGACAATCCGAGGTGGACCCTGGCCAAGCGTGCTATTGTTCTTTCACGAGGGGAAAGGACCTTCAATTTTATATCTACTCCGAAAGGCGAATTTGAGAAGCTTTTTCTAGACAGGAATACTTTTTGAGCCTGGTCAGTGACTCGAAAGAGGCGGAGCCGTGAATTATGAAAGTTAGTAAATTGGGAGTTCGAATCTGGCACCCTCTGCGTTGGAGTAGCCACACTAACCACGGCAACCCCTATTATTTTCCATTGTATAGTCAGTGTGAGGCAGTATTACAAACACTGGCAGGCACCAGATTATAAATATAAGCCATCCAATGTCCAGTTCAATTTTAGAAAGAAAAACGCACTCATCATAATCGTTTCAGCCTTCTGCAAAAACTCGGGGAAGTTATCCAATGCTGCCGGTGTCTGCCCTTCTAAAATCGTTAAAATGATGGGAGGTATCAGTTTCAAGGTCGAAATTTTTTGCAGGTGTGTGAACATTTAATTTGAACAGGTTTGCTTGGTGGTGGTCGCTACTGATTTATGATGTGCAAAAAACACTTCAATATTCATACCGCCCACTGGTAGGGATTTTCTAGTTCTAGAGACTCAAAACACAGTACATTAATGTAAATAAAATTAAATTTGATCATTGCAGACGGTAGGATTTTCTATTGTAAGCAAACTAACCTCAGCGAATTTCAATAAAAATTAAATGCGCATTCAAAAAGTTTCGGACCACATAAATTTCGTGCGAACATTCGGAAAATGGCTTTGTATTAATTTGAACAACTCAACTGCATTAGTGGTTCATTGAACTAAGTTAACACTCAAATGGGCAAAATCTTAAAATGGGTCGGATCAAGTTAGATACCTTTTCTTGTAAATGTGCTCGCATTTCATGCACTTTTTCAAGATTCCCGGCTTCGATGTGTTCACAGACACGGCCGACATATCGTATAGAAAACGGTGTCAGATGAAGGGAGGTAGACCTGGAATATATCCATCCTCCATTTTCTCTGTCTTTAAGAAATTAAAAATAGCACAGCCCTCAAAACCAGCCGAAATGAGCTCGTCTTCTTCGTTTTTTTTTTAAGCTACCAAGTAGGATCCAACTCCACGCTGTCGTTTAGTGGCTAGGAGCACAAACGTCAAAAGTTTATAATTTTTAATATCAATTACAAATTATTATCATTCCTGTTATGTATTTACGTGTATTTTCATTATTCTTATTTTTTATTAATTCAATAATATACAATTCAAATAACCTCAACTGATTCATAAGGTTTTTTTTAATTGCCTGTCTTAATGACAATAAGAACTGACACATTCAAGCTTTGACAGCAGCTTGAAAGCTTTCGAAGTCATTGGGTGACTTCAGAACACCACACTCCTCCCTTTTTAGATAGCTTCAAACCTTTGCGGAGCTTTGACGAAACGCCCATAGCGAGTTATATTCTTGGGCTCCGTGTCGATGACAATGGGGTTTGAAATATCCTCTGGGGGTGAACTCTCCTCATCTGGTCCACGATTCATTGCATTAGGTGATACGTTGGCTTCATGGTTGTGGTTGTGGTGTTGCTGGCTGGTAATTATTTTGTGGGCTTAAGATCCTCCTTTAGGGTATTTTTGGAGGTCGTAGATAGAAGAGATTCTGAAGTTATAGGTGGTGGCAGGGACTAGTTCTCTGATGTACAATCTTTGTGCTGAGGTTCTTGAGTTCCTCCATCTGTAATTGGGAGCGATTGGTTGACCACACGCCGTCGAATTTGATCAACGTGACGGCGACCCACCTTATTATCCATAGATCGAACAACGTAGGATACTGGCCCAGTGATTTCAATAATTTGGCCTTCCAGCCACAATGGCCCAATTTCTCCAATTTCGAACTGTCTTTCCTTACCACTTGAATCAGGTGTAATGGGCGTCAATCCATTATCTGGATGTAGAACGTCTCACGCCAATCGCAGTAGCCGTCTTATGAGAAGTTCAGCGGGAGGTTTCTTCCCGTTGTCGTGTTGGGTATAATGTGTTGTTTGAAAAGATTTCGCTGCAATATGGTGTGCATGTCTTCCTCTACCATGCTTTTCAACGACGTCTTCAAATACTTAACCATTCGTTCTGCCTGACCATTGATGGAAGGGTGATACGGAGCCCTTGTGTTGTATTTAATGCCATTTGAAATATAAAATTTGTGCATTTCTGCTGATACGAAAGCAGTTCCATTATCGGAGATAATTCTCTTTGGTTGACCATGTGTTGCAAAAATTTCTCTTAGCTTGCACTTCACTTCGGCCGTGGACATACTTCGGACTGCTATCCACTTAGACATCGAGTCGATGACGACCAAAAATGTATATCTCTGGAAAGGACCGGCGAAATCAATGTGTTAGGTGCCTTGGGTTCTGGGGGTGAATGAACTGTGGTGGCGCAGGAGGTGGATTCCCCTTATTTTGTTGACATCAGGTACACTGCTGAACGGTTAACCCAATCTGTTTATCCAGTTTCGGCCACCAGACGCAGCTGCGGGCATAAGGTTTCATCAAGTTGATTCCGGGGTGATATCCAGGCTGTACTTCCAAAATTTGATTTTGGAACTTTGGTGGTATCACTACTCGACTTCCCCACAATATACAACCCTTGTGCGTAGAAAGTTCTGCCTTTCTTCGTTGATATGGGATAAGTTTCTCACAATTTTGGTCAACAGTCGGCCACCCATGCAAAAGTATCCCTAAAACACGTGACATTACCGGGTTCTTCGCTGTTTCACTGGCGAGTTGAGCTGCTGTTACTGGATGGGTGCTACGCATCTCAAGCATTAAGGTATTAGCCAGTGCATTTGTTGGGGCATCGATTGTCGACGATAGTGGTAATCTGCTCATACAATCGGCATTACTGGTGTCCGATCCTGGCCTATATTCCATTTTGTAATCATAAGCGAAGATCCGGCAAATCGCTAGCAACAAACACCAACGCAACATCCTAGGCCATATTATTTGTGGTATTTGCTTTTTCCTTTTGAAAATTCCCAAAAGAGGCCTATGATCGGTGATGATAATTACCTCTCTTCCGGTGATATATTGATGAAAATGTCTCATTTCAAAAATTATGCATGACGCTTCTTTATCAATATGTGCGAAGTTTTGTTCATGGGTCCCCAAAGTGTGCGAAGCAAATGCTATAGGCCGTTCCACTCCATCTTCATCGTTCCGCTGTGCCAATACCGCGCCAAGACCATAAGGCGAAGCGTCACAGGAGAGGACAAGCGTTTGGGAAACATCGTAATGCACTTAAAATGTGTTGGAATCGAGTAAAGACTTCAGATCTGTAGCATCTCTTGTACAATTTTTGGGGATTAAATAACAATTTGGAAAACGTGCTTGTTTTTTCAGAAATAGATATATTTCTTCCTTAAATTAAACATGTATGTACGTATTTGTATCAAGACTTTTTTTGGAAAAAAAAGACTGGACTGTGTTTTCTGTGCCAGATTTTATACGCATTGTTCCATTCGCTAAAAATGGCCTTCACCCACAGTCGGATCGCGTTTTAATTAGGGAGAGTGCACGCAGAATTCATTGTGTGACTGGATAAAATATGTGCTGACGTAACTCATCGATTTTCGCTACTGCTGAAAATATTTGTTCATGTGTACCTTCCAAGCTATTTTTTCAGCCCAATGTGCTGTAATTCGCACATGTTCAAGTTTTGCTAAAGTCTCTAGGCAAGAGTGATTGTCAAAACTAATGACGAAGTGGCACGGGTAAAGCCTTAAGTTTTATCCCTAAAGCGGAAATCATTTCTTGGAACATTAAGATGTGCACATATGTACACCGTACCCCAAGCAATGTACAAAGGTATGTATGTGGAACAGTATATTAATCCAGACTTAATATTCTGCTGTTGTAGTTTGCGAACAGTCTGAATCATTTTATCGATATAAGTTGGTCTTTTTGGCCGCTAGGTAATAGAAATTAATTTTGTTTTGTTACGCCTTCTTATTGTTTTCTGTTTTCACATCTCCTTTCAGCTTACACAAATGTATTTGTGTGTACGAAAATATGCGCTTACACTCCCTCAGTCTTAATTTGATAAAGAAATAGTTTCAGACGAAGGACACCTCACCCACAGAGAATATCCCTGACAACATTGAATTGAATATTCGTGCCATGCAGAAGAGGACACAGTTCTTATTCTCTTTGTAGTTTTTTTGTTTTTTTTTGTTCTGTTCGTCTCTTATATCGCAACCTTAGATGTTACAATGTGGCGAACTGCTGCACACAGAGACAAGAAATAGGCAACGAAACGGGTCAAATAACCTTGTTCTCATGAAATATTCATGAGGGGTCTAGAAGGTGGTGCACCGTCTATTTATCTGCAACTGAAACGGATCCTCCTTCTTTCAATCTTCCACTACTGACGACGAAACGTCGTCGGTTTGTACGATAAATGTCCTTGCGTTTTTTTTTTCCTTGCTCCCTTTCAGCTTGTGTCCTCTTTGCTTTCGTCTTTACTTAACTGAAATAGATATGATGTAATCATTTATGGAACAGGTTCAATTTATGTACATACTCATGTACTGGTGCAGAGAAGATAAGCGCATATAGTCGTCGACCTGGAAACAAGACCGGCATCCGTTAATAAATTTATGTGAGTGTGCATTAATATTTATTACCATGACACATGTATGAATGTCGTAATTCAAAATATTTAATTGTAGCCGTCCTTATTGGTACTCGAAGGAGTGATTTCCGGTTTGAATGACCCTTCTTCATTGTCACAAGCAATTCAGCTGAACAATCCATCTTGTTCAACGGAAAGGGAAATGTTTCAATTGGATGTTGGTTTAACCACCCTGGGTATGCATTGTGCAGGTGAATCTCTCTCTCCCATCGCTAATAGGACGAATAGAACATAAGAACTACTTTGGATTATTAGAGCCATCTGAGAATCTTTAAACAGTGAATTTCCTTTTGATCTCAAAGCGGAAGGATAGGTTTAATCTGAATTTAACCAGGAGCCGATGATTTCTCTTTTTTTTTGCTGTTAACTGACAGTAAACGAAGTTCGTAACATCCCGACGACGTAGTTGCCAGGTGGTTAGTAAATGTCTTCCGTTTTTGTGAGAATATATACAGTTTAGCTTCGTCTGTCATATCTCAGTGTCATATCTCTTCCATTTCAAAAGAACTATCTGTCTAATTAAAGCCTTCGGAGAAGAGAAGTGTACATTCCTTTGAAAGAGGTAGCTCGTGTGCCGTGTCATTCAATGGCTATTCTATCTTTCTATAGTTTTTTATAGTTTCTATAGTTCGTGTGCCGTGTCATTCAATGGCTATTCTATCTTTCAGCCAATCATCCTGCAGATGAGCTTGTGACTGCCATCAACCAAACATCATTTCGGTCATCACTCGTCCAGAGTATCAATGTACTGCTTACCAATATCTCTTTGATATGATTCTGGCTATAAATGACTATAATGTCTCCTTGAGCGAACATATAAGTAAGCCAAAATATATATTAGATAGAAAAATAAATTCGTTATTTTTCCAACAGTACTTTGGTAATCTTTATGTTGGCTTGTATACATGAGCCTACATCCAATCGGACCAAACTACATGCCGGTTGAAACATCATTCGTACTCAAAAACATTATGGACAGTTTTGTGATTGATTGACTCAGTTTTGTTTGAGCTGACGTCAAGGTACAGTAACAGAAAATCATACGCAGTTTCGGTACTCTCGATTTCAAAGATGCACAGCGGTCTGGAAGGCTAACTATACAGAATGTAGACAAAGTCACTGAAATTACCGAGTCTGACAGCATTATATTGAATTGCCAGGAGCTAAAAATTGCACAAAAAAGCGTTTGTTGGTTCGAAGTACCCATACCACACAAGTTACCGCCAAAGAACCACATGGAGCGAGTTTCCATCTGCGAATCACTGCTGAATCGCAACAACATCGACCCATTTTTGAAGCGGATGGTAGCTTCCGACAAAATCAAACGACAACGGTCGTGGTCGAATCGACGTGGATCGGCGCAAATGGTTGTCATGCCAGGATTGACAACCACGCAGGTCTTGCTGTGTGTTTGGTGGGATTAGCAGGCAATAATCTACTATGAGTAAATAAATCTCAACACAACTTCTGATGCCAATTCATTGGCGGAGTCTAAATGTCATTCGAGACTAAAAGCATATCTTTCCGATTCAAGGTACGCTATTTTACAGATCGCGGATCGCTTAACAACCGCCGAAAGTACTACAATTGTGAAAACTTACTACAAAAATAGTGATGCTGTAGTGTACACAGTTTATTACCAATATGAGCTACTATAAGCAGAACTGCATAAACTGAATTGAATCAATGAAGTCTAGACTAATGGCCAGTTTCACAAAGAAGGTTTAAGCTTAAGTTCAACTAAACCTTAAACGGTGTTCAATTTTTTGGTTTAACTCGTCCGGTTTCACTGTGAAATCTGAACTTTAATTCATTTGATTTTCGTTTATTTAATGCGATCGAATAAAATGGCAACAATTCAAACTGGTGTGAGAAATTACTACAATAATTGAATTATTTTTATTCAATCTTTGATGCAAATTAAATTCTTTTAACTAAACTCAAAGACTTAACATACTAACGAAGGATAAAAAAAACTAAACTTAAGAGCGACTTACTGCTGCGGATCGATTGGACGTGATGCGCCGATTGACCGGCGTGTTTATCTCTCTATCTATCTTCTGCGAGCGGTATGTTCATGTGTGTGCGGGTTCTTTTTTTTTGTGTATCGTGTATTGTATTGTATAATGATACTCGACTTTCGGGTGATAAGATTCTGAACTACTGCTTCCAGATATTGCGGTTCCTTTTTGGATTGCGTTGGATCATCTTAGGTAAGTGGAGTTAGGTTTCAATGTGTTCACTTGCATTTGGTATAATTTGTAGGTTTAAAATGACTATGGTGCAGTTTTAACAAACAACGAAAACAAAAAATTCAGAAAATCCATCCTTGAATCTGACCAGGAGTGATAAACAATTGAAAAAAAACCACCAGTCGCATAAAAAGGGGCAAATAACTTTTCAAATTGTAAAAACAAAAAAAAAAGTAAATGGAAGGAAAAATGAGGAAGCGATGGATTATCGAACATTAGTTGTATTTAGAGCAAAATGCTCTCGCTCTCCAAAAGCAGGAAACAAAATGCAGCTGTGTTGCTAAATTAAGGCTAACACGGGAGTAAACTCTCGTTTAACTTAAACTACAAGTTCATAAATTGTCGAACAGAACTTTAAAACAAAAGTGGAGTTTAAAATTGCAATGTAAATCTGAGCACTATTCTATACAAAATTGTCTTCCGGGTGAACGAACGATTTTTTTCCTTATAGCCGTAAGTGTGAGAGAAACTCGGGTTAAAACAACAAACAGGAGCTTTAACGCCAGCCATTTTTGAAAAAATAAACTTTAAGCATCATATCATTAATTATTGATTTTTGAAATTTTAAAATTTTATGGATTTCAGATAATCAAGTGTGGAGCTACAGTGATCACCGCAAACCCTTTTTTATTGGACTGCGCGTAAATTTATTGTGTTCTATGTATTCTTTTCGTGGGTCGCCGTGGCGTAGTGGGTTAGTGCGTCAACTCCTACGCAGAGGGTGCCAGGTTCGATACCCGAATTTACCACCTTTCATATTTCACGGCTCCACCTCTTTCGAGTCACTGACAATGCTCAAAGAGTATTTCCTGTCAAGAAAAAGCTTCTCAACAACGCCGTTCGGAGTCGGCTATAAAGTGTAGGTCCCTTCCACGCGTGAGAGTACGCACAACACGAGTGGTTGCTGAGAAGCTAGGTCCTGGCCCTCTACGGGCTGTAGCGCCACCCATATTATTATTATTATTATTAAGTATTTTTTTTATATTTTGATATAAACAAAATATAATATTTTTCTTAAATACATAATCTTCATGTTGACAAACATTTGGTGTTCATTTTTTCAATGTACCTATGACCTCGAAACAAATTACAAAAAAAGTTATTTTTTGACGTTACAACTGAAGTGAGTGGACCTCCCTAAAGGCCTACACACACTTGTGAGCATGACTTGATTGTTATTTTTTTGGAACTAATTTTGCAGTACCTGACATGGGTAATACACACATAACAACAAGAGTTAAAAAACGTACCTAGTCCATGTCACACACCAAGTTGGTTGAGGTCCTTCTCCACTGGGGTGCGCCTTCGGTTCCGCGTCCTCTATTACGTTGTCCCACTGATTCGGGAAGACGTAGGGTCGTTTTGTTCACTATTGCTCGACCGCCGGAAAACTGGGAGTTGATCAACTACGGAGTTGGTCTCAACTTGTAATTTAACCGAAGTGTTGAAAATTTGGAAATTTAAAATGCAGAAGTTGTCCAACTTTGAGTTTTTGATAATTTCCCTGGAATAGTTTGGACAGTTCACACATACAATTACATTTTCAACTTTGAATTTAGGGTGTATGATGTTCGTGTGCGCTATGATGAGGAGAATTGTGAGCGAAAGTTTTCAGCAGAGATAATGGTTGCATTTCTCTATCCACCATTATCTCTGGTTTACGGGTGGAGATGGCTATGTTTTGGAGAACAGTCCAAGCGGCTATGTACATTGGTACTGCATACACTTACATTAAATTCGCGGGGTCTGTTAAGAAAAAGAATCTACTTCTTCTACTTCATTATTTCAAATCAAATCGATATTGCCAGTATCATCTCTCGTCGCACAGCAGTGAATCCTTTATTAGTTCCAACACAATTTTTTTTTTTTGTGCGCTTTGAGAGACGAAAACGATCAATGACAGGTGTGTTATTTTGCTAATAATATAATGTTATCTAAGATATCTATCGCCGCTTATGAAATAAGCGCGGATAAAAACAATGCTTCCAATCATTATTTTCTATGTTCATTCCTGAATTTATTCGTTCATTGTTTAGGTTGCTGTATGTGGCTTGCATCTGCAGGTGTGGTTGATGTATTAGATCATTTTTAAATGTTTTTGCATCCATAACTATGCAACTGTTGGTATACCCAGAGTGTCTCTGCTATATATTCCGTTTAGGTTTTGTAATCGATTCTCTTCATTGTTCTTAATTTATAATTATTAAGTGTTTTTGCTTTTAAAGTGGTGGTCTCGCAACACAATCGCAAAGCGAAGATTGTGCCCATTAACGATCAACTATCACCCTACACGATTTCACCCCCTGACTGTCACAATTGTCATAAATATTGTCGGTGCTGCCAAGATTTTATGATAAATTATTAAGTGCCGAAGAAGAGAGAGAGAGAGAGAGAGAGAGAGAGAGAGAGAGAGAGAGAGAGAGAGAGCAAAACCCCTGATAAATCTATAAATTTCAAAAACACTATAAAAGGCCAAGTCTAGAGTAAGTTCACGTCAAAGTTAAGAAAAACTTCACTAGCCCGGATACTAGTGCCTTTAACATAATCCTTTCCGAAATTCTGACCTTTCGAATCGAAAATGTCTGACTATATTTCGAAGCCTGAAAATAATCCATTTTGCTTATACACACATGTATGTTTATAATTCCTATGAATAACTAGGCTCCCAATTAAAATTCTCACTGCATTGACTTTCAGTATGATTAACATCAAGTGTTGTTCATCAAGTGATCCTACCCTCTTACTGGGCGGATTCAGAAGTTATTGGGAGATTACTGCCTCTGTGTATGAACAACATATTAAGTCTTCGCCTATATATCGTGTACACGCATGTATCTACGCACATAAAGAAGAAAATCAATAAGATACCTTGTCTTTATAACGATTTCCAGAGTCACATCAAATTGATTATTTCGTACTTAAATACAGAGCAAGAATTCCACATGCAGCCCACGTTTCAATTGAACGCTCTGCAGAAAGCTGATATTGAAAACGATAATCACAACTCTTATGCTTCAGGTATATAAATCAAGTATGCATTTCCGTGCCAGTCTACCATAAAATTTATAAGTATGCATTTACCTACACAGATCACGCAAATTCCTAATTCTCTTCCATAGACAGATTTGCTTCGACATTTTCCGGAAAATATCAAGGATGCTACTCAGTCGTCTGTATGCCCTCATCCACGTTCACTTGGATGTTTGTATGTACACACACGGTCCTACCTTCCACACGTAGCGGACGATAAAATTTGAATTTCCCAATACTTTCATATTTTCATTATTACGATATTGCTATGCAAGAGAATTCGTCAATATATCTTGTATCTTCATATACCACCCGTCGGACGTAGGTTCTATCGCATGGCTAAATATGTATCACATGGTCCTCCCTCACATGTGTATGTGCATCCATTCGTATATAAAGGAATTGTTAAGAGCTTCCATTAGCATTCCGGATACATATTGTGGAGCGAAATGAAAAAGAATTCGAACACTAGAAGCATAAATGAGATGATACAGGGTATTGTAATGAAGTGAGATATAATGTGATAACTTTACTGTCTTTCAAAATTTTTACTTGTTGCCATAAATACATTCCAAAATGGCCGTGGTTTATGATGTGCAAATGGAACATTTTATTGCTAACGGCTTTATTAAACATAATTTGAAAAACAATCATAAACTTGCACCCAGCATTAAAATTTGTTCTAAATGTTGATTCGAATATCCAATTAAATAATGAAAATGTTACGTATTTGCTCTCACATTTCAAGGAGAATTTATTCCTCACGGATTTGATCTTGTAAGCAGGTATTCACTGGCAAGAAAGTAAAAAACAGCTTAGGCCACTCAGCTAGAACACGATTCGAGGAATCACAACGTGCGCTCTTATAATGGAATACGTGGGCAGATGGATTGCCATACTTAACTTAAGCCCTCCGTCGTACACTTACATATTTAAGACCTTCCAACGGACACATGGTGCCTGGCCAGACCCATTTCAATTGAAATACATTTGAATGGGGATATGTGCCAACAAATGCTTGAGTGCTCTTCAAATCAATCCACATTCATCGTCTGGATTCTTTATTCTGTTCAGTCCATTTTTGTTCTGAATCTCTTGCATAGCGAATTGTTTTGCTTATGGTAACGAAAGTAATGTTACAGTAATTGTGTTAATTAGGTTCAAAATAAGTAGAATTATCAATATGCCATATTTTCAGATATTTCATTTATTTACATACAAAATACAAATTTCTTTTCATTTTTTTGCCCTCTTCTAGGAATTCATTTGATTGGGGTTTTCCATATCATCTTCCTCTGGTGGCGCTACAGTCCGGGGTGGACCTGGGCCTCAACCAACAAGCCTCTCCAGCCGGCACGATCGTTTGCCAGCTGTCTCCAACTGCGCACACCAAGTTGGTTGAGGTCCTTCTCCACCTGGGTGCGCCATCCGTTCCGTGGGTATCCTCTAATGCGCTGTCCCACTGGTTCGGAGTCGAAGAATCTTCGGGCTGGAGCAGTGTTGTCCATGCGCTCTACATCTTAGGCGTTGAATCCGTAGACGCCTGAATAGGCTCATGCCGCTGTGCAGCCCGTACATCTTCTCTCCAATAACCATCAACGCAGAAAGGACCAAAGATTGAACGCATAACTTTTCTCTCGAAAAGACCAAGTGCTTCTTCATCCGCTTTTGAGATTGTCCATGCTTCCGCACCATAGAGCAGGACAGGGATGATCAAGGTGTTATATAATGTTAGCTTACTACTCAATTGCCTCTTGACCCCAAAGAAACAGCGAATGGCAAGAGTAATTCTGCGTTTAATCTCGGTACTGGTGTTGTTCGTACTGTTCATTTGCGAGCCGAGGTGGACGAAGTCCTTCACTACCTCGAATTTATAGCTGCCTATGGTGACGTTTTGGGGTTTTCCATATACCGGTAGGAAATAAAATACTACCTGGAGTTTCAAGTCTTTAGTTTCTTAAGAAATATCAGTAAATAACGCTTAAAAAATGAAATGTACCTGACCTGACCAGAGATGTCCGACGGAGGATTAAGGACAGTGAGCCATAAGTCGACTGAAGCCTAAGAAACCACAAGCTGATAGACCATTTGGAAAGTTTGATTGCCTGAAGGCCGGATACTTAAAGGAATGTTCTCAACTGTATACTACAAGAACAGGAGAATCGCTTATGCTGGGTCAGCACTCCCTAGGCTCGCCTTGACTAAGTATGTCAGTACACAAAACTCTGTAGGTCTCATACAATGATTTTGCAGGGTCTCCACGGAGTAGAAGGAGCCTCGTCCAGTACCGAGGCTCATCTCGTACAATTGGCCTAGACTGGACTAAATGTAACTGCTCTTGCCACCAGTAATTTCAGTCTAACCTAACTTAAGTTTAGTATTTGTAAATGCATTTGGCGAATTTAATTATGTTTTATTTATAGTTGAACACAATTAAGATAGCATGTTACTAACCAAAACAATCACCATCGCTCTGTTCTGTTATTTTGTCACCGTTCTGGATAATATTTGAATAGATTCACAATTCAAAAGTTTTTGGGAATCGATATTTTGATCGAAAGAAATTTGGTCTATGTCTTACACTGCATATGGTAGAAATGCAAAAAAGGAAAACAAAATAAGACGGTGAATAATAAAGATGGGCGCCCAAAATAGTTGAGAGATGGGAAGCCTCATCATATTGGGATCGTTATAGCCATAAACGGCGCCAAACAACAATAGCAGCTGCGTACATTACGCGAGAGGAGTTTTTAAAGGACATTGGGTACAATTAGCTGTAATCCGATATAGTTTTTTTTTATACATTTAAGACAGCGCTGATTACATTTTTACTAAGTCTTAAGATTTAAAATGCATTTATTCTGTTATCTCCCTTTAACGGTTCCATAAAATATATGGGAAGTATAATGTATCTTTAATAATATGGAAGCAAGTTATTTAATAATATACATAAAAATGTCCACAAAGAAAGTTATCGAAAACCCATTGTTGACATAAGCCACGCTGTAATACTGGCACAGAAATATTTGTCATGTATATAATGTCAGGTAGGTAGGAATGCATAGTTGTTTTGTATTTGTACATGCAAATGTATATCTAATCAGTGGCGTAATGGGTTAGTGCGTCTACGCAGAGTGTGCGAGGTTCGAATCTTACATTTACCAACTTACTTAATTCACGGCTCCTCGTTCGAGTCACTGACAATGCTCAAAGAGATAGAAAAGGCTTCTCAAACTTGATAGCTCGGAGTCGACATACAACTGTAGGTCTCTTCCACTCATGAATAAAACAATAGCGCACGCACGAATGGTTCTTTCTATTATTTATTATTATTTATTATTGGCATGAATTATCATAAAAATATTTTCTAAGAATAAGATGATTTCATCTCTAAGTCAAATAGGAAGTAGGGTTGTTTGTCCACCATTGTTATTGTAGTTGGTTTGTAATGTGTCTTAATTTGCTTGCTATGATAACACTCTAGTTTGAACAGTCGTTTTCCGGGACCTTCAACCATTCAATTAGCTCCCAGTGTTGTCTCCTTATCACGTTTCATTTACTTCATGCTTTGGTTATTCAATTTATAACGACAAATGATGTCTGTAAATACATAAGAATTCCAAGAGAAATCCCAGATAAATATAATGACACTTGATATTTAAAAAACAGTGTTGGATATCACTTCAAATTAGTAACAATTTACTATATTGAAAAAAGTTGATGGGTGATTTCACCCGGCTGTCATCAAAATTGAAGGCGTGTCACTAAAAAGCGATTGTCAAAATAGAACCACTCAAAAACACTGAATTGATCAAAAGAGAGCGTAACTAAGTTCTTCACATACATATGTATGTACATAGTTGCTCGGTATTTGCACAATCAAATGTATTAACGGAGGGAGACATCTGAGATAAGAAGAGGAACACAAATCGATCTAAAGTCCAACAAAGCATGAAATTGGTACTTTCCTCAAGTTGCAAATCAATACGAAATGTCCTTAGAATCCAAGAAAAACTAAGCCAATATGCCAATATAACCAAACGAGAGAAAGAAGTTTTTTCATCATGACTTCGGAGAACTTTTCACTGTGGTATTCGACATACGTAAGTATTGTATATTGAAGAGGATGTGGACAGTGCGAAATCGACAGATTGACTCTGTTCTGAATTTCATAATCTCTTCTGAACAGTTATAATAGTTCACTTGCTAAACTAAGCTCACAACTCTAAACTTCCTTGATAGCGTCATATCTCTGCCTAAAATGTTTGGTAGTGCAAGATATTTTATTTATTTTAAACAGTTTCTGCAGTTAATTATGATTTATTACTCGGTATCACAATTGCACTTTACTCTCATATAGTACCAATACCAACAGACTACGACCTGGGGAGCATTTAAAAGCATTTTCTTTGCAACTGTGCAGTAATGCACAACACACCAAAGAAGACACTTGGTGAATATTTCTTTCATTATAAATATCAGCTTATGTACGTATTCAAATCCTCTTCACTCAGGTCTTCAGTATAATAAATGATACTCGAAAATTGATGCAAGTTTGGAATTTGCTGTCATTTGTGCAGTAATTTGGTGACAACTGGATTCAAAACTCCTCACTCGAAGGACTAAGATCATGCCCTACAAAACTCTTATTTTGCCAGTCCCGCCGTATGGACCCGAAAGGTGGACGCTAAGCAAAACTGCTGATCTGATTCTTGGTGCCTTCGACAGTAAAATTCTGCGTCGGATATTTTGTCCCCTCAGCGAGGAAGGCGAATGCAGAAGGAGACACAACCGCGAACTCTAGGAGCTGTACCAGGATGTGGATGTAGTCCGGAAGGCAAAAATCTTTCGACTGCACTGGATCGGTCACATCGAGCGCATGAACAATGACGTTCCAGCTAAGAGGGTCTTATCTGAGCCTCCTGCATCAAGAAGGAGAGGAAGACGGAACCTCCAAAATAAAGACGAAGTAATCGGGGATGCAAGATAGCTGGAAACAGCCTGCCCAGGACCGTCAGCGTTGGAAGGCAGCAATTGCTCAGGCTCAGACCCTCCACGGTCGTATGCCTGATAAGTAAGTAAGTACAAAAAACAAATCCAATATGGAGGAATTGCGTGAGAGCAGTGCCGTAACTTGGGCGCTGCCAGCGGTGCCCAGGCACCGGGCGTAGTCCTAGGAAGGCGCAAAAATTATCCTGACCAACTTCAATTCAACGCATACGAGGGGGAAGATACAGAAGCTTGCACCGGGAGCATTAAAGCATAGCTAGGGCTCTGAGTTAGAGTTTTGGTGAAAATCCGGACGTATCAATTCGTGTCGTGTCGTGAAAAAGAATTGCAAATTTTAACTAGATCTCTACAGAGAGTCCCTTGAATACATTAATAAACATCAGCAGTAGAATGATCACTATCAGTGACGGGCAATTTGCTGAAAAAAACAGTTTTTTACATTTTATGCGTAAATAATGGCAAGTGAAGTATAAGAAATGTTGAAAACTATGAAAATAGCAGTAAAAAATGTATTAATCTTGACAGGTTGTCATTTGAAGCCATGTTTTCGTTTAGTGAGCATCAAGACTTTTTTAAACATGTACTACCACATATCACTTGCTGCTGTCACACCGGAAACCTTCTCCCTAAATACGTTGTCAATCAAACATTGTCTGAAAATGTTAACATCATTCAAAAGGAATTGAAAAATACAGTTCTTGAGACTGCTATTGTAAAAAATGGAGGCGAAGTAATCAAATTGCCTTGCATAACATGTTGGTGCTCTTATAGAGATTTCTATGAAATGTTTTTCTTAACTTGCAGCTAAGGAAACAAATATTTACAGAAGGACAGTCAGAAATTGGAAGTGACAGAGAAAAAAGTAGCTGTTGGATCCCATATGCGAATTGATACATTTTTGTCGAAGTCCAACTGCAGTCTGCTAAAGGACTATGCTTAAAATTATCTGCACAGTCAAAACGCAGAAGAAAGTTGAGTAAATATTAACGGCTGCATTGCGCAGTTGGTTAAGTGCTTGCCCCTGGTTAGCGAGGTCACCGGTTCGAACCCCAGTGAAAGCAAAATTAATATACTTTGATCTGGTTTTCAAATCCGGTCACCATTTGCCGTTGGGATCAAATAAACGGCATTGGAGTGGTCAATTAGTGGTAGTAGTCTGACTGGGGGTATCACAATGGATCAACATGGTCTAAGTTTGCTGGTGTGTTTCACTATCAGCGCCGCCTACCTAACACACATTACACAAATCCCTTTTTTGAAAACGAAATTCTTTAACTCGTTAAGTAGGGACAATCAACAACTTTCCTTTAAAAAAATTGCCAGCAGAGGGAATTGAAGATTGGCACGATTCCAAACAGAATAGTGGACTGTTTGATAAAAAGTCTTCTGTTTTTGTGTTTTGGAGTAGCTCAGAAATTAAACATACCCAGCTCTCCAAATTGGCATTAAGGCCACTTAATATGCCAGTTTCATCGGCTCAAATTGAAGTCAATTGACCTTTGAGAGGTCCAAGAAATTAATTCATATATATTTTAACTTAAACGGTTAACAAATGAATCATTAGCCTTTGAATTTAATTACGATGAGGGTGAAAAATACGAAACATGGATTTGTAGCTCGAAAGAGAGAGAGAAGGATAAGGTTAAGTTTAGCATAGAGTTCCCGCCGAGGGGCAGTTAGTTGGAAATAGTAAAAATGTTCGTCCAACTAGTTTTAACCATTTTTGTCTAGTATGTAAATTTGTTATGAAAGCAGCAATAAAAATGAATTAAAGGAAAAATAAAAAAGGGTGAAACATTAAATTAAAAATTTGTGTGGAAATTTTGAGTGTTTTTTTTCCAATAAATTAATCAAAAAAAGTGCTTCAGCTTTGGTTGATTTTTTTGTATGTTGCCGGAAGCCCTACACCACACTGTTACAGTCCAGTCTGTTACAGTGTTACTAGTCTACACTGTTTAGCGAAACCTTAGCCAGGGGAAGTGGCTTGGAATAGAAAAATGTGAAGTCTACCTAATAGCCATAAATTTTGAATGAATAAATAAAATATCATTCAAATGAATTATGCGGACCCATTGGTGGAAAATGTTCTTCTTTTATCCGAGACTAGACTGCAGTACGTCAGTTGTCATCTCAGCATCTTTAATTTCCTTTACATTTTTTAAGTTCCTTCCTTTTTTCTCTTGCAAAGTAGAAATATGCCTCGGAGTCACACATTCCATACTAATGGGATAAATAAAGAGCAACAACATTTCATTCAGAAATGGTAAGTGGCCAAGTCTAAAGGAGAAGTTTAATGTAGACATACACATCCAAATGTTTTGATTTGAATGGTGCAGGAAGTAATATTTATTGTAGAATCACCGACAGTGATTAAATACACCCAAAATGCCCCCATGCGATTGTACACAAATCCTACATTATGATACGTATACATATGGACATACTCCAAGCAACGATCTCAATTTATGTTCACGTAGTATGTATTTGCATTCTTCGGTTCTCTTCGGTTCTCCCCTTTGGATACGACCATAATACAATGTAAACCCAGGGAAAATACCGATGATTTGACTGGAATTGTAGATTGCACGAGAACAGAAGGGGTTGTGAAATGATTTCCTCAGTTCCCTGTTGAACTAGTAATCGATAATCGATAAGTTGGAATTAATCCAAGAAAATGATGCCGTATTCAATTGGGTTTGTTATTTTTACCATTCTAAGTGAATTTTTGGCAAAACTCACAAGTATTTGCTTCGTGGAACAAATGCCAGTAAAGTTTTCATTCTTAATCCTTAAAAATAATTTCGGGGAAATGCAGGTGATTTGAGTTTGAAGTCTGGCAGTATGCAACACTGTAATCGATGTTATGTTGCAAACATAGTTTAAAATATTGTAAGTGGATGCAGAGGTGATTTGTCGTGTTCTTCACAAGAACCGAAAATCATGCACAATGTAAAATAACTTCAGAAGCGTGATGATTAAATTCTTGTTAATTTTGCGAGGAACACAAGCAAGATATAAAAAAGTAAGCTTCACTTTTGGTAATACAATTCACTGTTCCGGCTTTATTCAAATAAATCCGTTTTTATTGTTATAAAGTAAATGGATTTCTTTTGATTATCTTTATTTTATCTTCCAATTTTAAGAAATACTGGACTTAAGATGGAACTATTTTTAGTTAGCATTCTTCTTCAATTCCTTCGTTGACACAAAAAAGTGTTCTGATAAATAGAACGACAAAAAAATATCGTAGTTAAAACATAAATAAATATAGCAAAAACATTAAAGAAAGTAAATTCGTTAAACAAATTTTTATTTTATATCCTGACATCCTATTTTATCTGTAAAATAGAAAAATCACCATAATCGGATAAAGAAGGCATTGGTCTCTTCGAGAGAAAATTTACTTTATATTAATAATTTGTAAAAAAGAGAATTAAAGCTTTAGTTTAGTTTATTAGTTTATTAAACATTTTTAGGAACGCTACAACAGTAAGAATGAGTCTTATAAATTTGTTATAGCTAGTTACAATATGTACTGTGTTACAATTTGGTTTTGTTGTTACAGAATGAGTAAACTATAAATGAATAATGTAAACAATTTTAAAAAACAATTAAGGAAAGAAGTATATGATTATGAAGGCTATGAAAAATAACAAGAATTATAAAATCAATACGATAAACAAAAATCAGTTATTTTGACGTGACAAAAGGTGCTGTAATTCTTTTTTAAACTTGTGTATATCGCTTCGTGCTCTGATAGGGTTAATTAGTGAATTACAAAGACGGATAGCATTAACAAAGAACTGTCTTTCAGATATTAAAAAATTCAATCTCGGTACATTGAGATAGTTGGATCTAATTGAAGCTGGGAAAAGTAAACAATTTTATTGAATAAAAATTAAACTGGATAAATTGTTCAGTTTTTGTATTTTGTCATCAACAAAAATGTTTTCCTTACAACGTATTTGGTTCAAATATGCGTATTCTCTCATTTAATTACAAATATCGTGCAAATACAACCTTCTTCTTCTTCTTCTTTATTTGGCGCTATAATCCGGGGTGGACCTGCGCCTCAACCAACAAGCCTCTCCAGCTAGCACGGTCTCTGGATAGCTGTCTCCAGTGTCGCACGCCAAGTTGGTTGAGATCCTTCTCCACCTGGGTGCGCCACCTTAAACGCGGGCGTCCTCTCAAACGTTGTCCCACTGGTTCGGAGTCGAAGACTCTTCGGGCCGGAGCTGAGTTGTCCATACGCTCTAGCCTGGCCTATCCATCTTAGGCGTCGGATCCAAAGACTGGTTGAATCTTCCCCTCCAGAGACCGTCAACGCAAACAGGACCAAAGATCGCACGCAGAGCTCTCCTGTCGAAGAAACCAAGAACTTCCTCATCCGCTATAGAGGTTGTACATGCCGCCGCGCCGTACAGCAGGACTGGGATGATAAAGTCAGCTTGGTCCTTCCTGATGGCTCTACTACTCAATTGCCTCTTGAGTCCATAGAAACAGCGGTTGGCAAGAGTTACTCTGCGTTGCGTTTGATCTCGGTATTGATGCTGTTCGTACTATTAACTGCGAAGCCGAGGTAGACGAAGTCCTTGACTACCTCGAAGTTATAGCTGCCTATGGTGACGCTCTGTCCAAGACGTCGATGTTGTATGTCCTTTCTTGATGACAGCATATACTTTGTTTTGGCCTCATTCACCGCTAGACCTATTTTAGCCGCTTCCGCCTCAATGCCAGCAAACGCCTCATTGACGGCTCGCTGTGTTCTGCCAATTTCGTCAATGTCATCTGCGTATGCTAACAGTTGTACGGACTTCTGGAAGATCGTGCCTCTAGTGTTGGCGTGTGAGTCTTGCACGATCTTCTCCAAGATGATGTTAAAGAAATCACATGACAGCGCGTCGCTCAACCACTGAAAGAAAATAAAAACCATGCGGATTCCATTCCAGTTTTGGTCTGTTATTTTTTTTTTCTTTTTTGTCAGCTTAGATCTACTGGTAACTAAGCTTGACGTATTATATCTTGTGATATATATCCCCATTCTGACTGATTTTATTTTGACATAGTACTGATCAAGTATATATTTATTTTAAAATTTAAAAAATGTATACCTATTCCGAGAGTAATTTAAAAAGCACATTAAAAATATTGAGAACGACACCGTTTTTCTGTTTAAAAATTGTCTTTATTTATGGATACACCCATCGCACCGTCCCATAATAAGGGTGGGCGACGAAAACTCTTGATTTTTAACATATTGAAATCGTTATGGCAAGTAATTAAACCAGAACACCAAAAGCAGTTGCATACATCACGCAACTCTATAGTTCCTTATAAGAAATAAAAAAAGAACACCGTTGTCCAAAAAATAAAAAATGTAAGCCCATCAAAATTTGTACAAAAAATATGAAAACTGAGCAGCAGAAGCAGAAATGGAGTATTACAGAGATGCCCGACTTCTACCTCTCTTGCCCCTTAAGATTTTTGACAACTGTTTTTTATAACATGTTTCTAAGCCAAATTGACCAATCAGATGACGGTATTTACGTTATTTCGTGAATAACCGTCAAAAATTCATGATTAGCCGTCAAAAAGGCACTCAAATTCATCGATCGACTAGGGGCAATCAGCTGTAAAGTCGGTCATTTCTGAGCAGAAGACTCTGAACGTCAAAAAAGAATCAAACAAGTTCCACTCCGACAGAAACTGAGAGTTCCAAACAAATCCGTCCTAAGCAAAAAGTTGTATTGATGAAAAACCACAAAACTGAAATGATGTGAGCAGTTTTTCTCACCACTATACGTACTACTAAACCGTCAGAACCAGAGCAGTACAGCCAATAAGCCGAATAGGCATTTATTTGGTAACATTCGCATGACGTCTTCGTGTAATTGTGTCGACGTTTCTCAACCTCTACGACAAAATTCCTTTTCTTAAATGCATCTAGCTACGGGCTAAACCGCCTTCAGTAACCATCAACCGCCTGACAAAAGGCAGTAGCAACAATAAAAATCGTACACTCCTAGTTCCTAATTTAAACAAAAAAACTACCGAACTCTTCACTTCTTGACATCATAAAGACGTTTTTGACTTCAGAGAAAATTACCTAGATGTTTTTCTATATTAAGGATGTCTTAATTTGTTCATAAATCTTGTTATATTCCACATGGTTTCAAAATACACGACACTATTTATCTGTTTGTCCAGTTTCATAAAGCAAAATGGTGAAATGTTTGTGTATGACAGCAATGTCTAACACGCTCTACTATTGATACACAGTTTCATTAAAATCCAATCATGTCATGCCTCGTGTGAAAGTTTCGGCCAGGTGACATTGGGCGTTTTGTTAAATGAATGTCTGCATGTCCTCTTTTGTGCTGAAACATAAGCTCATATGTATGTACTCACAATCTGTGTTTTATGCTTGGATCCCTAGTTCGGAAAATACACTCAAAGCACTCATTTTGATTTTGAAGTTGACATCATTTTAAAAGCCAAAAGAAGCAAAGAGTCGAATTGAAAACTGATAACACTCAACGACATTTGAATAAAAATGCTACCATCCACTGTCTCACTTCATGGACGATTGAATTCTATGCTTTAATTCCATTAGAATCCAAGCTGAAAGTGATTTTCGATAACAGTCTCTTGACTTCTTTGAGTGATTTAGTGTATTTAAGTAGATCCAAAACAACCAGCTCTTATCAAGATCATCTATGAAGATATTCTTGTCTGTTCATTTTCCGGTTTTCTTCAAAATGCTTTCTTAAAATGAAATGTCTCTGAATACAAATGAAAATTCCTAAGAAATGTAGGAGCAGATCATGCATAGGAGCTTGAATTGAATAAGTTATTCCGAATAGTTATTTTGTCTGTGTCACGGAGTTTTGTATCAGTAAGTCTACGTACGGCGCCGTGGCGTAGTGGGTAAGTGCGTCGACTCCTACGCAGAGGGTGCCAGGCTCGATACCTGAATTTACTACCTATCATAATTCACGGCTCCACCTCTTTCGAGTCACTGACAATGATCAAAGAGTATTCCTGTCTAAAAAAAGCTTCTCAAATTCGCCGTTCGGAGTCGGCATTAAACTGTAGGTCCCTTCTACTCGTGAAAGAACAATAGCACGCACAACACGAGTGGTTGCTGAGAAGCTAGGCCCAGGTCCACCTCGGACTGTCGCGCCACCCATATATTATTATTATTATTATAAGTCTACGTACTGCAAACAGCAAAGTTGACCATGCATTTAACTTTGTACAGGGTGGGCTAAGTACGAGTTTATATTATATAAAATTAAGAAATTTACTTTTTACCCAAGTATTATGGCTTTATTAGTCTTCTTCTTCTTCTTCAGGTGGCGCTACAGGCCGGAGTGGACCTGGGCCTCAACCAGTAAGCCTCTCCAGCCGGCACGATCTCTTGCCAGCTGTCTCCAACTGCGCACACCAAGTTGGTTGAGGTCCTTCTCCACCTGGGTGCGCCATCGGATCCGTGGGCGTCCTCTATTGCGCTGTCCCACTGGTTCGGAGCCGAAGACTCTTCGGACTGGAGCAGTGTTGTCCATGCGCTCTACATGGCCCAGCCATCTTAGGCGTTGAATCCGTAGACGCCTGACTAGGCTCATTCCGCTGTACAGCTTCTTCTTCAATAACCATCAACGCAAACAGGACCAAAGATTGAACGCAGAACTTTTCTCTCGAAAAGACCAAGTGCTTCTTCATCCGCTTTTGATATTTTCCATGCCTCCGCACCATAGACCAGGATGATCAAGGTGTTATATAATGTTAGCTTGGTCCTTCGAGAGAGGACTCTACTACTCAATTTCTTCTTGAGCCCATGGCTTTATTAGTAAGAACAAATATTTCCATTGATTACGAATTACAACGTCGTTAAGGTGGCTGCCTCGGCTTGCTTGGCAGTAACGCATTCTGTCAACGCCATTTTCCATGACCTTGTTTTTGCTATTGCGAGCTGTAGCTCAAAGATTGCTTGGATGATATTGGTCTTAAAACTGTACCGGATTGTTGGCATAACATCGGTGTCTCACGGTCCCCACCAAAAAAAAAGCCAAAGGGGTCCAATCGCAGCTCCGAGGCTGCCAATTGACATCGCTAAGAAGGCTGATAATACAATTTGGGAATTTGGTGCGCAAATGATCGATTGTAGCAAGGGCTGTGTGGCATGGGGCGCCATCCTGCACGTACCAAAGGTCATCCGAATCCAAATCTTCAATTTCAGTAAGAAAACATTAGGTTAACATGGCTCTGTAACGACAATCGTTGAATAAAACTTTGTTCCCAGCCTAATTTTTTGAAGAAAAATGGTCAAGTCGTGTTCTCGGCCACACCAGCCACATTCTCTGTGTTTGACGACGAGGACCATGAGTGTTGCTTAGTCTCACGAGCTTTTTGCTCAGACTTGCATGCAGCAATCGCGGTGAGTGATTCATTTCGACTTAAACTTCTTTTCAAAAAAATGTACTGCTTGGGGTACACAGCACTCACTTTGGAAATAAGCGTAAGCGACCGTAAATCGATACATTTGGTTCCGCGGAGGTAGGATACTGATTACTGTCAATATTTCCAGCGGGAAACAGCTGTCGGTGTCAAAATATCCCATGATTAAAAAAAAAATAAACTAGTTGGTCCACACTGTATTTTGAATAAATTAAAAAGAAATCGATGTACTAAGTTGTTCAAATACAAACTAGAAGGCAACATATGGCTAAGGACATCGAAATTGAATTATTTTTTTAAGCATTTTTTGCATAAACAATGATACACAAGGTTGCACAAGATTTATGTGCCGACGTCAAATCAGGATAAGGTGTACACAAATGTACATTCATACAGACACAGATGACACGACTTTGGTTCTCTATAAAATTCACTTGTCGACGTTCCTTTGAGCAGAGATGTACTCATAAAATACAAAGTAGACGACAATAATAAAAATGACAAGCCAAAAAACATACCCACCGACACGATGTGAACAAAAACAAACAAACGGATGGATTCATGCTCTGTCATCATAAAGAATATCCATCCAAACGAACTGCTGCTTGGATGTCCGTATTATATCATGCTAAATAAAGTCACGGAAAAACAAAGTTTTTGAATTTTTTTCAAGCGCTTTCCCAAGCATGGCTCTATTGATTTATTGTTTTGTTTTCTCTTAGGTGCTGTTTCTATGACCTTATATTATGTACGGCAAAAGATGTGCAATAACTGCGAGAGTAAATATGATGAGTTCAAAAGTATATTATGTTGTAGCAGTAGCTACGTAGAAGTCCTCGGGAGAGACTGAGAAGTATGGTATATACAATACATTAAGATGTGCTTGTCTAATTGGTGAAGATGCCCCAACATGTGTCCGTAAGTTTAAAACTGGTGTCTTAACACTGGATCTGGATCTGATTGACTTTGGGCAGGCTTTCGATACCTTATCAAGTTGCTGGTCAAGGATCAGGCAAAGTATCACGTTCCATTCATCATCAAGGACAAGATCAAATGTAGAGGATTCGATTTCGAGAGTGCTTAAAAATTATAGTAGTGTACAATCGGCTTCTCGATATTTTCGCGTTTCCTAATTCCTCCCGACAAGTAGTGAGTTAGAAGAAAACGCGAAGAAAACTCTACTTAGATGGTTTAAGGATTAAAAAAAAGAATGTGTCCTAATATTCAACAAAAGAGCCATTCCTGAATAACTAGGGCTCTCATCGGGTAACTTTTAAGACGATCGTCGTTCAAACGATTGTATTAAACGACTCGAAAGCGTGTGACGTTTGCTGCGTGTGACACTACAATCGAATCGTTTAGTCGTGTCGTCAATCGTTCAAATAGCAGGCACTTTGAGAACTACTAAACACGTTAAATGTCATATAGAAAAAGACATTTATGCTGTCACTTTTAAAATTCGCTGATGATTTGCTTATTATAATATATAATCCAAATTCGAAAACATGTAAGTATTAAATAACTTTTCGTCAATTAATTGATTTATTAATTAATACACTAGGTCAGCAACGCAAAGACAAATGGAAATTCTCATTCATTACATGGACCAGCATCCTGAAATGGGGAAAAAATGACATGGCAAGAACCACATACGGCAGACAGTCTATTAAGAAGCTGTGGGCAGATTTGGCTCAAAAACTGAATGCCATTGGGTTACCCAATAAGTCTGTAACTGCTTGGAGGAAAGTACATAGTAAGTGCATAATATGAACATCACAAGTTGAAAGTTCAATTAATTTGTTGTAGAAATGGATAGTTTTCAAATAGCGAGCAAAACAGAAATGTAGCCAAAATTTGATTCCATTAAGAGGGTTAAAACAGGGGGTAGGCCATCTGATCAAATTCCAATATGCGAGCTGGAGGAAAACGCAATTCAGATGGCTTCCCTTAGTAGCGCTGTGACAGGTAGCAGTCCGAATTGCTGTGGTGCGGTCGCAGTGCCCGGAGAGCCGAACAGAGGGAACTGTGACATGGATGAAGATGCGAACCAACCATTGGTAGCCACCTCCAGCTAGGACTACCAAGGTAGCACCAAGTCCAAGGAATATCTGTTGATCACGAGCCGCTCCTTGGGTTTACCGTTTCCGGCACTAGTACAAACGCCTCTTTTGATAAGCGAAGACGTTGAGTAAAATTGAAATGCGAAATACAATTTAGCAATATATTGTTTAAAAATAATATTTTTTCCTTTTCGTGTAAAAGTGAAAGAGGATCTGATGCATCTCTAAGCGTCCTTCGCTTTCGCAATAGTCCAACAGAATTTTCACTTTCTTCGTCATCGAAGAAATGTAATGCCGACGCATTTTTTTTCGATTTTTATTAAAAAATTCAAAAATGAAACTAAACAACAACCAACCAGGAAGTATGAAACGATTGTAAAATAGCAATCGTTCAATCACAATCGTTTAATCGTCGGCTTTTGTAAGTTCAATGAGTTGTACGAAGCAATAGTGCATCGTCAAAAACGACGTCGACTAGACGATTCAATAATTTTAGCGATGAGAGCTCAGTCTTTGAGGACACATCCCAGAAAACTCAATGTCAATGAAGAATCAAAATGATTTCTGGTATGGACAGGTATTTTCTGTTCAATCTTGAGTGGCACTTTAGTCTGGTGGCAGGTTTCTCTGAAGTCCGCCAACCAAAAGGCGTTCGGCCGTTTTTACAGGGTCAAATTTCTACGCATCAAATGTCGCCATTTATAGGAAGTGATCGTACCTTGACTGGATTTGAGAAAATTTAAATTCAAATCAAATGCCGATAGCATATGATTCCAGCTGTCTGTCGCTCTCCCTCCGCAATCTGCCTCCCGAACGTTTCGCTTCCCTTGCGTACAAAACTCTCCTCTGCTGCGATGAAATTTGACAAAGTTGGATCTTGTAAAAGCGGTCTTAAGGAATATCCAGAGACATCCATGCCTAGTCACAGGAGTAATTATTACTACTCCAATCCTGAGCTTGTGTGTAATATCAGATTTATTACAACTCGAGAAAGACTGGATTACGCAGGGGTTAAGTGCCGGTTCGAATCCCAGTGAAAGTAAAGCTAATACGCTTCTATCGGCTTTTTAAATCTGGTCAAGTCACCATTTGCCGTTGGGATCAAATTAGCGGCACTGGGGTGGTCGATCAGTGGTAGAGGCCGACTGTGAGTATCACAATTGACAAAAGTGGTCTAAGTGTGCTGGTAAATTCAGTAGCAGCCCTCTTACCTAACCGAACCTATCACAACTTGACCTTTACAAGCAGACGACTGCTACAAAAAGTGATACAAGTTTGTCTAAATCCAGCGCCTGGTTGCCCTACTGGGCATGTAATTATGGTAGATACAGTGGACTCTCCCTAAGTCGAAACTCTCTCTAACTCGAACTTTTTCGACAATATTTTACATACATTTCGCTCAATTTTCTATACAAAAACCTCTTTCTTAGTCAAACTCCTTCTAACTCGAACAAATTTTGGTATCCCGTGCCAATTCGACTTATTCCACTGTATTGAACAAGTCGAAAGTATGTTCAAGGATTCTGAAAAACCTTTCGGGTGCTATTTCTCAGCAAGGGAGGAATAAAACACAAATGAGTGAAACACGGATCGATCGAAGATGCTTAAAGGTATTGAAATTTCTTCGAATTGTTACACATGCACTGCGCTTTCAGAATCCCTGACTATGGCAGTGTTTTTCGCCGGTCGTTAGATAGGTAAGATACAAGGGTCGTTTGATAAGACAACATTCTTCTAAACTGTCTTTTAACTTCTTGAATTTCTGCACAGGAATTTAAAATCTAACAATGCTTCAGTCAACTTTCGTCTATTAATAGATTCATCTTAAGTTAGTAAGCTCCAGTATTTAGTCTGTGACAACAACTGATAGCAGACAAATTCATTGAAATGTACTGAGAAAAAATACCTAATTTGCTGAAAAGAAACATTTAGCGAAGAAGTAACTGAATTTAGATCGAGACGTAGTTTGATGTATGACTAAGTTAACTTAAAAGATCGAACGAGTATTATTTCCTTCCGCTAGGTTCATTAAATTTTGCGAAAGTAAACGAGATGAATCTCCACATAAGCGTGCATTTTAGCAGGTATTTGAATTTTGATTAATTTCGTAGAGGAAATTTTGGTTGACGATGCATTTGCTTTCATTCTTCTTTAATTAAATTAAATTTAAGTTGTTCAATTTTTAAATGTAAGTTAGCTTAAGTCTACATACGTTTATTATGGTTGGCCTAGTGTGCCAATAGAACAGTAAAAGTTTAAATTGTTGTCATGGTGAAGCTCATGAACAAGTACTTTAGAAAAATACAAAAAAAAAAAAAAAAAAATGTTCGAAATATATAATACTACGCACAGTTCTATGTACCGGAAACAATAGCTGTGTTTTTTTGCAAGCGAAAAACGAGTCCTATCGACAACGAATCCTTTATCCGGTTAAGGAATAAGCGCGGATAAAACCAATGCTTCCAATCATTAATTTCTGTGTGTTCATTCCTGAATTCATTCATTCATCGTTTAGGTTGCTGTATGTGGCTTACACCTGCAGGTGTGGTTGATGTATTAGATCATTTATAATTATTTTGGCATCCGTAAGTATGCAATTTTTGGTATACCCAGCGAGTCTCTGCTATACATTAGGTTTCGTAAACGATTCTTTTCATTTGATGAACATTTTTTTTTATTTTATAAGTATTAAGTGTTTTTGCTTTCAAAGTGATGGTCACGCTACACAGTAACAAAACGAAGATTGTGACCATCAAAGATTAACCATCATCTTCCAAGACTACACCTCTGACAGCTTAGCCAAAGTCATAAACGTTGTCGGTGCTGCCAAGATCTTATGATGAATCATTAAGCGCCGATGATCGTTTTTTTGTGCACTTATAAATTAAGCGTATATACGCTTGCAAAAAAACACAGCTAATGACAGTGGTAAGAACAAACGTCAATTCAAATTTAACTCTAACTGTCGATTCCACATTCCAGTTCACATTGTGATGTGTCTTAACAAAACAGTTATACGACTTATTTAACTCAAGAACCAATAAGAAACTGGTTCACTCTGTTAAAGTGGTGCCTTATGGGCTGTGTATGCCTGGCTCGTTACGGAACTGTGAGTTCGCTTCCTGAATGGACAGAAGTTCAATAATAATAACAATATGCAAAATCGATAAAAAAAGCATTATCCTCGGAGCTTAATAGCGATATGAGCAGTACGAAAATTGCATCGTCAAGTTGAGCTGCCTGTAAGAATTAAACCACTAAGTCATCTGCCATTGCACTAGAACATCTATTTCACTCTAAAATAAAAGTACTGGATTAGAACTTCGTATGTGGGTGGACACATACGTAATAAAACATCCTTACCAAAAATGAATTCTTTAGTCCATAGCTATCCTAACACAATTTTAACTTCTCCTACGGAAAGTAATATGAGTTGGCCTTTATTGATAAGCAAGAACCAATCCCTTTAAAAGTCCTCCAAAACCCGCCTAGATCCACCATCACATGTGGTGGAAGTTCCACCACATCTCAAGGCAATGTCATAATACGTCGGATGTACGAGTACATGTGTGAAAGCCATGGATCATCCCCAAAATTGAATAAAGCAAATAAATCTACTTTGAATAACCATTCCAGTTATTGACACGATTTTTTCGTTTGTTTGGGTTTTATTGCTTTTACAACTCTTATTTTGACATTTATATAATTTTCTTTTGTGTCTTAAATGAGCAGCAGAAAGCCGCCCCCTCAAGTCAAATTTCCATGCAAATAGCGCCTGAATAAATTCATGGTCAGAGCAGCGGGAATTGTTTTTCTTCCGCCCTTCGGCAAACAAACAAATAAAATATCAACGCAAACAGTTTTAGTTTCAGTTAAAAAAAGACTGAAATTTGAACTAGTTGTTGTCTCCACCCGAACCTCAGCATCCTCCCATTGAACATCTCATCAAGACGTTTTGAGTTTTGTGCTAAGGGTAGCCTGGAGATACATTGTGGCTCAACAACCGAGGTAATAACTCTCGAGCTCCCTCAAGGGTCATTATGTTCATTTCGGAGGGATGGGTGGTTCTCCTGTGGATAGACATTTTTGGTTAAATTCGATGTGATGTATACGATATGAGATTCCGGGAATATGTACACAGAGTGATAGGCAACAATAAGCTTATTCCTTGTATTATATATCCAGCTTACTCCACATATTTTTTGTTTTCTTTTCTCTTTTTGTTTTGGTAATGTATTCAAATGTTAAAATAAGCTGGAAATAAATGAAAAGAGAGAACAAAAAAAAAAAACTGAAAACACAGGGAGTGGCAGGGAGTGTGGCTGATATTGTGCGGTTTTGGCGACAATTGTATGGGTAATATGGGCGCGGTGGAACACATCCAAAAACGCGGTTTTGTGAATCAGCCGTGTTTTGCTTGCGGGGGTAGGCAAAAAATTACGATATGGTGCGGTTGTTTATTGGTTAAATGTATACTAGTTTCGTTTTTCTTTTTTTTTTTGCCCGCAGCTTTTCTCCGTGGATTCCGGCGGAAATAAAGAATATAATTTTGTTCATTTTCTCGTGGATTTTGTGTACTTTAAGTGGGCCTGGTATTAACATTAAATGAATATTTAACAGTCCGAGAGGCATGTAAAGGCCAAACGGGCGAATAGAATTCATTTATTCATCTACATAAAATTATAAAAACCTTCATGCAAATGTCATTATTATTCCGTATCGTTGCTTAAAAAATGATGTACAATAATAAAAGGCTAAGTTAAAATGGAAGCTATTGAAATTAAAGGACATTGCCTCTTTACCGCATCATGTAATACGGATGAAGTTGGTCGCTGTTTAGTCGATTAATTTTTTGTGGTCCATTACAGAAATAGTTTCATTAACTGAGTCACTTTACTCGGCTTTGCTTGAGTGTGTGATAGTTACATTCGTGGTATTAAATATTATACTTCGGGACGTGTCGTTAATTTTGCATTTATTACCTAGCAAAAGGATTAACAAACAAGCATGCCGTTGGCATTACTATAAGCTAAAAAGTGGTTTCTATAAGGAGAGTATTTATTTGTATACGAAGTTAAATTTAATTGTTTGAACTTTACATGGTGATGTATGTTTTCCAGAAATCATTTTTAAATAGGTATGCGATTTTGCCTGTTAATTGAAATGCGACACATTGCAAAGCTGATTGGAAACTCTAAAATTCGACCGAATCGGCAGATACCCTGCCCTTTCTAACTAAGGCACGTACATACCTACAAAGGATAAATTTTTCAGAAATTAAAAAGCAATTTTTTTCCACCAGTTGAACACACTTTTGAAACTTAAGTTTTTGAACTGTAAATTATGTTTATTGTTGTATTTCAACATTAATTCTTCTCTCTATGTATTTTTTCATTATAAATGAGTACACTACGTCAACGTAAAAAGGGGACAAAATGCAAGATTACAACATAATTCTGGGGTACATCTGGATATAAAGCTATGTCCAGAAAAATTTCACATCTGACAATGTCGTAAGTTCTATCAAAATTTTAGTTCTAGGCAATGATCTGTAAGAGAGCCAACAATAACGAATTATGTACCTTAAATCTCTAATTGCCAGTTTACACATGTTACGGATATGGTCTCAATCTCTGATAACATTATTGTCAAATGGCTGACAGTATTGTAAGGCTGAAAATGATATGTTCACACGTTTGGATGTTGGTTTGTTTTTAAAAATGGAGGGATCAGTTGAGGCATTGATAAGTGAATTTACAAGTGTTTTTTTTTATTCTACATTGATTGACTCTTCACTTCAATGTCTTGTGGATAAATATTTCAATAATTAAAATTTATATTTTCGTTGAAATATTTATATGAAAAATAATTTGTGAACGAAAAGTTTTTTTTCCACCACTGTCAGCTGTTCCTGCTTATGTCTTGTAATGGACATCTGTTCAATTAAATTTGAAGTCAAATTCATCAAAACTTATAAACAAAAACATAGCAACTAACCTTCATTTTCCTTTGTTTATTGTTTTATAAAATGAGCACAAAATGTACTGCAAGTCATTTAGACCTGTTTTTGTCAATTTATTTATTTATTTTTATTTTTGACATACCTACTCTTTCATATCTTTCGTGGGCAATTTTGTTTTTGACAAATCCTTATGGAAAGAGTCACAACTCAAAAACATCTCCAAATTATTCGGCTGTATGACGAAAATCAACCTATTGTGATAAATGTTTTCGAAAGTGCGAAAGTGAACTGTAATCTGATATAATATCTTTTTTCTTTCGGGTTATGTTAAGTCAAAATTATTAGCAAATAAGCCAGGTCCAAAATTTGTAGGCGAACATTGCTCACGTAGTTGGGCACATATCAGTCGCAACGTTAAAATCAGTGGTCCTTCAGAATGTACACAGTTTAAGATGAAATTATATTCATTTACTAAATACCAGGCACTGTTCCTTCCGGGCCTAATAAAGTTTAATTCTATGTATTTTATTAAAAAAAAACTGGTATTAATGAATTAATTTAATATTGAAAGCTTTGATTTATTCTTGTTTCTCTGAACGTCTTCCGTCGACAAACTGCAACCAACACTGAAACTGACTCGAATTGGTCACATTGGCCCACTCTGACTGCATGCACTCAGCTCCTCAAGGGTATTAAGTATTTGCATAATAAATTATTGATTTTAAAGCTTCTGGAACAAGAAGAAATGAACTCTGTACCATGGATCTCACCCCATCACAGACATGGAGCGTATACGCTGTTCTCATCATTAATCTGTCCACACAACTCTCTGATCACTGAAGCTTATTTCGGGCTGAAATTATGCCAATTGAAAAGTCCTGTCCCCTCAATTGAATAATATTGAGCTCAATATGCACATGGGTTATTAGCATCTTCGCTCAGGCTGAGACCCTCAATGAGTTATACACAAGTCATACTCATCGTGGGTTGTATGCCTGACAGGGAAAAAGCGACAAACCAACAATACCCCAGACTCCTCTCTCTGAAACCGATACGAGGTGTAAATAAGCACGCTCTCTCAGAGAGTCTTGCAGTGTAACTTCAGTAAGCAAGAGTCCACGCTAAGCCAGTCTGTCGCTAGATTTACCTTTGAAATGTGTGTACAGTATAACCTTAGCTTATAAGTGAGACTTCGAATAGTATTCATTCGGTTTTTGGTGATTAGATTTAATGGTGTATCCTTTCGTATTCTCGTAGCCTTGATAAGTATGTAAGTTAATAATATATTAGTATCTTCACAGACAGTGAAGTACTGATAGCTACCTGGAATCTATATTAATAAACTGTCGTTATTTTTCTCAAACTTCCCCACATCTCTGGACGACAGGAGTAAACTGTTCAAACCTTTCACAGCCCACTCTTCGATTCCATTAGCTGCTGAACTCGATTTGAGGATCTTGCAAACTAGCTATGGAACAATAGAAGGGTTGCAAGTATCGCTTTAAACACTTCTAACCCAAACTAGATCGGACATGTAATATAAAGCTTTATCTCTTCGCTGTGCTTAGATCAATATACCAATCAATGGCTTGAATGAGCCCGCAAAATGTACTGTACTAGGTCTTCAGCCAGCAGGCAGCTTCCATGACTTTTGCACAAGCTGTCATGGCAAGAAACTGAAAATGTCCAACATCATTTGCGCACCTATGCTAGCCTTATAAATTGAAAGACGACGACAGATCGCAGTCTACTTCAATGGTGCCCTGAGACGATAATCTTAGGTAGAATGTCTAGAATGGTCTTGGGAGCTTTTTTGCTTCTATGTATCATTAGACTAGTCTTCGACTAGTAAGGAACTAGTCTAGACTATGTATCGAACAACGCAATGGAGGACGCCCACGGAATCGGTGGAGCATCCAAGTGGAGAAGGATCTGAACCAACTTGACGGGTACAGTTGGGGACAGCTGGCTTCAGATCGTCCCAGCTGGACAGGCTTGTTGGTTGAGGCCCAGGTTTACCCCGGACTGTAGCCCCACCAGAAGAAGAAGAAGAAGTATCACTAGAATTTCGACGACGCTTTACGTTAAAGAAAACACCTGAGAATCCTATAGTCAAAGTTGAACACGGATAAGTAATACCTTAGTCATGCTATTTCTTTGCAACGAGACAAAATTCACAATGAAAAGAGGTTAACGAAGTTATTAAGACAGTTCGCGACTCATTGGCAGTTCAATGACTACATGGCATCATCCTTACTGATGTGACACACAACACACGAAGAGTCATAGAAAAGTTGTTTATGGTCTTCGGTTTAAGGTCTACCGAACAAAGTTATTAACAAAGCAATTCCAAAGAAATTATTTCTTATGTCAAGACCGTACAACCATTATAGAGTCATTTAGCAAAAAAGGGGAAGAAATAGAACGAAAGAAATGGAAGAAAAGAAGTTCACTGCTATAGTCATGCATTAACAACATTGACCACGATTGGAAAGCACTTTCTTAGAGAAAATTACGTCCTTAATCGAAACACGAACTGTGCTTGGATCCAGCTTTTTCCTATATACCAACAATCAACAAAAAAACGCATTACATTTGAATGAAAGGCTTACTTAAACTGAATGAATATTTAAATTTATTATTTTCACAGTTGGGAATTAAGGGGTGTAGATACCACGCTGGGGGTTCCAGATTCAGAGCCCGAACTTCGTGAAAATTAATCAAGCTTCCCCCTCCAGTCACTGGTTCAGTCCATGTTTCTCAAACTCCATCGTTCGGGGTGGGCATTAAACTATTGGCCCCATCCACTCATGATGGAACAATGGTACACTACACACGAGCAAAAGAGGACAGCGTTAAAGACACAAAGGCTTATCTAAAGTTCATACATAGGTTTTTCCATCGATTAAGTCAGCGCATAAACACAAGTCTGGTGAGCACAGAGGTCATGTAGCATACAAAACGACAGATATTTTCATCGACGTCTTTTTGAAGAATTCTCATATTTTTGTCTGTCAGAAAGGATGCCTTAACGGAAACGGAAGCTCTATAATTTTCCAAACCATTTTAAATACATAAATCCTCTTCAACACTCCCCCTATTCTAACGTCATTAAGTTCAGTTATTAATGGGTTTTTTCCTCAACAATGCATCAAATATACTGCTTTCGTCTTCGTTCGGGAAGTAACCTTAGTCTATGCAACCTTGGGCTTATTTTTCCAACGTATTAAATTTCCACACAATGGCTACTTTGCAGTCGGCATGCACAATGGGTAATATGGGATACTCGTGAATACCCAATCATCGCATGGAATAAGTGGAATTTTGTCCTTGTCCCATTTTTTACGTCGTTTTTATCTTCTATTTCTATTTAACATGATGATACATAGTCTTCCCAGACACTTTCCACTACTCGCATGTGCCTGTGCTCGTCTTAACAATGAATACTTTTCTGTGTATAGATGCAATTTTCCATTGTACTCTTAAAATCAAATAACAATTGCAAAACTATGTAAATTATGAGCGTCTGCTAGGATAAGGATATGCTTACACTGTTTTCATTTTCAAATTTAGAAGAAAGCGCACAAATAAAACATTTCGATCTGTCCTTGAATTACAGCCGAAAGTTAAGTCCGATGCCAGAGTAACCTTCAGAGTTTTAAATTATCTCGTTTGTAATTTATACGCTCATAATACGCAATTTGAGAAAATATTGCTATTTCTCTTAAGTTTTTAATAAAGGAAGACCTCTGAGCGTTTCAAAAAGAATAAAAAGGAAATTATGTCTCTTCTTTGTTATTTACTAGCGGGGAGCTGTGTCAGACAATATTTTCCATGGATGACGTCTGTGGGGAAACAGATGCGACCAGATGTGTAACAATGAGGGTCATAAAAATTCGCGTGACGCTTTTCGTAGATATGATCGGAGTGAAATTGGAAAATATACACAAAAACGAGTCATGTACAACTTGGTGTTAAGAAATAATGTTTTGTTTTACTAAGATGAAGTTTCTTGGCCTCTTCTGACTATATTTCCTGCTCACGGCTACTTGTTTCTACTATAAAACATTCTACACATTCTTTCTACACAAACATCAGGCATAATAATTCAGAAAAACCTTATTCTAAGGTATAGAGAAACGACATTCAACATCGACGTCTTGGGCAGAGCGTCGCAATGGGGACTTATATCTTCGAGTTAACTACCTCAACGTGCTGAATGTCTTGCATACAATTTCAGCCACTTATAGTTTTCGGGTACATTATTCCTTGCACTCACGCTTTGAAAACTAAAATGAATGAATCACCCGATATTTGATTACTCAGTGAGTACTTCACTCATCGATAACCAATCATTTAGTTAATAGAATACTAATATGGGTGGCGCGACAGTCCGAGGTGGACCTGGGCCTAGCTTCTCAGCAACCACTCGTGTTGTGCATGCTATATTTCACGAGTGGAAGGGACCTACAGTTTAATGCCGACTCCGAACGGCGAAGTTTGAGAAGCTTTTTCTAGACAGGAATTACTCTTTGAGCATTGTCAGTGACTCGAAAGAGGTTGAGCCGTGAAATATGAAAGGTGGTAAATTCGGGTATCGAACCTGGCACCCTCTGCGTAGGAGTCGACGCACTAACCCACTACGCCACGGCGACCCATAACGAAAAATAGCAAATTCAAATCTTCTTCCACACTTTACGTACTTATTGTTCTCTCACGAGTAGGGGTATATACGGCAACAACGATCGATGAAGTTCAGAGGAACAGTGAGTGAAGAAACCTGTTCATCCCCGGAATTCAACCTAGACTCATCTTAAAAGTCAATGTACTCACGTAAGCGTCAACACTACTCATTACAACCTATAGTCGTTTTTAAAACCGATAAAGGTATTGTTGTAATTCATAACGAAAGTAGTATTTTTTTAATTTTCCATTCTCGTAATAAATTGTTAATTTGATCAGAAATCCACCTTCGCCATGGTATTTATGCAGTGTTTACCGTACACTAAAATGCGAATACAAAATGATTCTCGTTGAATTTGTTAGTAAATTCCTTAAAGCCTCAAATATGTTCGTGCAAACTTGAGTGCTGCTGTATAGGCAAAAAAAAAAAAAAGAAGAAAAACCTACCCGAAGAGGTGTACAGAATCTTGTAAATATGTGCTTTACATGCGTACACAAATACGTTGTCTTGGAGACCAGAAAGGTTTTATTAAACTTTCTGAATGGGATATTATATTTGTGCCTGGTGTAGTGTAATGTATGCGGGGAGGCGTAGTGTGTATCTAATTAGCAAGCGGATAACAAAGGGATAATGAAGTGGAATATCTTCGTGGTTTTCCGGCCTAAGTCCTGAAACATTTTATAATGTCAAGAAGTTAAACGAACCTAATTAACATCGCAAGCAACACTAGCAATAAAAGCTTTTAAGTTGATACCCTCTTGCGCCACTGCCTAATAAAGATCCGACAGGAAGGAAGGAAGGGAGAATATGTTGTTTATTTCGCTCCCTCCTTCGGTAGGGGCTTCATAACACAATAGATGTTGAAGTTTCAAAACTGCTTTTTAGGAAAATTTATTGCAGATATTGTATATCCAGTGAGCAATTTGCTGTTAGGTTTTCTTTAGATTACTCCCAAGAGTGGATTGTTGGCTTTTCTCAAATAGAACAACAGTGGACGTGTTAATGCAGATGTTCTTTTGGAATTTTCTCAATGGATACGGGTCTTTTAACCGAGTGGTAAGAAAGGGAACTCTATAAAATGGGCACGGACTATTAAGCGTTGTGCTCTGTATTCACTATACGCTCATATAAGTTAACGAGTGTAGTTAATGTCACAAAGGATATTGATGAAGGTTAAAGTAACGACACAGTTCTGTAATATGTGTACCTATGCTCAAAAGTTTTGCCGACTTCATAACCAATTATCAGCGTAAAATTCAGCACTAATTGTTATTGCCTTCGTTATGATGTATTAATCAGAAATTAGCGATTTAATGTTTAATAGATTTAAATAAAATTAATCGCTCAACGGCGACGCTCACTACTTTAGTTTGCGTGAGCTGTTTTGTAATAGATTTTTGGGACTAGAGAGAGATTTGGGTGTCCTCGTTCTAAAAAGAAAAGATTGATTACCAACCTCAGAGTTAGATCTTATATTAATATACCGCCCGTAGAGGACCAGTGCCAGAGTCTGCGTTGTGCGTTCTCTCACGAGTGGAAGGGAACTACAATTTTATTCCGCTGCCAAGTGTGAGAAGCTTTTTCTAGGCAGCTTTGAGCATTGTCAGTCACTCGAAATAGGTGGGGCCGTGAATGTTATGTCTTTTGGTCGTACGTAGTCTTCTTAAAACTCGGCAGCCGTTTTGTGTGAAGCCCTGAACCCGCTCACCAATCATTCTTTATTTAATAGACTAGATCTACACACTTCGGCAGATCTATCAAAATACTCAGGATGTGCAGATCGAAACTCCCCACCTATACGTTTATTTTAGGACGCAGATGGCAGTTTTCATAGCGACAAATTATACCCCACCAGGTCATTTCTGGCAAACTATTGAGTTTGTTAACCCCTTGCAATGCACTTAAATTTTTTTTTGTCTCTGGTAACACTGAAAGGAATTAAAAAAGACTCACGACTCTCATGATTTAGAATATAACACATTTAATTTCCCTCGTGGATCAAGTGGTCGCCGTGGCGTAGTGGGTTAGTGCGTCAACTCCTACGCAGAGGGTGTCAGGTTCGATACCCGAATTTACCACCTATCACAATTCACGGCTCCACCTCTTTCGAGTCACTGACAATGCTCAAAGAGTATTCCTGTCTAGAAAAAGCTTCTCATCTTCGCCGTTCGGAGTCGGCATTAAACTGTAGGTTCCATCCACTCGTGAAAGAACAATAGCACGCACAACACACGTGGTTGCTGAGAAGCTAGGCCCAGGTCCATTTCGGACTGTCGCGCCACCCATATTATTATATATTATTATTATTATTATGGATCAAGAAAGCCTACGTGTCATACTTAGAGTTAAGAATGGCCATCAGGGTCGGCAATAAAAACTTCCTAAAATCCTTTGATGTCTTCTCAGGATCGTCTTTTAGGATTTGTATGCAATGACTATTGCTGTAGTGAGATGTGAATTATGATGGAAAAATCCCGTTACTCCATCAATGTCGATGGCGATCATAGTGAGATCAGCGGTGTTAAAAAAAGGTCTAGAGAAGGCAATGCACTTGTATGCGATTTCTTTAATATCATTCTTGGGAAGCTCTTGAAAAAATCACGGGATAACACTAGAGAAACAGTTTTCCAAAAGTCCGTGACACTCTCAGCACAAGCTGAGGATATAGCTTGGTCGAACTTAAAGAGCCGCCAATAAGATAATTGTCACATTTCGTATTCAATCATTGGATCTGGACGAACACGAATTTTGGAAAAATTACACAAAATATCGCACATTATACGCATTTATATCGAGCCAACAGTGAATAGTAAAATCCAAAGATCAAACGCAGCAGGTCAGATATTATCATGGACATTTTTAGAAGAGGATAAATAATGGTTTTGTCTCCTCTAAAGTCTTGTAAAAGTTCTAGGTCCGATGTGAGTCTAGTCAATATGGCCATGGGGATATGTTCACCCAGTACTAATGTATTTTATGACACACCCATGTTTTTCAATTCAATTCAAGGTGGCGAACACAAGTGAGGACTTGGTGTACTCAGTTGTGTACGGTTGACCAGAGATCGAGCTAGCTGGAGAACCATGTGAGTTCAGGTGAAAGTCCGGATTATAGCCCGACGTAAAGAAGAATAGAAAAAGGTAACCGTCTCATATCCAATATGAATAATTCAATCAGTTTCCCAACATCGGTGGAGTTTAGAAGTAAACAGCACCCAAGGCAACTATTGCTGTGTAAAAACAAACAATGATCACATACGAAAGTATATATATGTATGTAGATTTAAAGATTTAAAGATTTATCATAGAGGAACGAGTATGCAAAAATCTCTTCATCTTCTTCTACTGGAGCTACAATTCGGTCTAGACCTGGGCCTCTGTTAACAAGTCTCTCAAGATCCCACGATCCTTAGCAATCTGCCTCCTATTTACCTTAATTTATTTATATGTTAAGAACCATTCAAAATATCATAAAATAGATAACATAAATAAACAACATTAGCAACAAGACACCTTTCACTCGTCTCAGTTCACATCTTGACGCCATTGAAATCTGAGGACAATGAGTAGAACGACTAGCGTTAGGACATATTGACAAATATTGTTAGGTCTTAAGTAAGTTTTATTGAATACATTATTTTTTTAAGTGCATTATGGTTGTTTTATCTGGAGAACGAATATAACAAAGAAGTTTCTTTTACGTAAGTATGGATATTAGAAAATTATTTCCTTCACGAAAAGAAGCACTGGAACTGGCTACTGAAGGTGGGGATTTCTAATTGAACTGCAAATTGTTGAACTTTCTGCAACAAAATCGGAATTGTTCCTTTCTCACTATTTTCAATCAACTTGTTGAATTATTTATTTATGACTTTATCAGGCAGCACTTAAGGTATTAATGTCCAACTTAGTGGACTTGTCTGACACAACAAGGTAATACACGAATCCCTGGACAAAAAAGAGATTTCAGGCAAAGAATCAGATGAGCACGCTAGTGCTGGCTTGGAATCTGCATTTATAGGTGCTGAACCGTACTGTAATGTCAATTGGACAGCAGCTACATCGCTGGTTAAGGAATGGCAAAATAACCTAGACCGAGATGGAGATAAACTTAGGCAATCCAAAAGATTAATCAGGCCTTATTCCTATAAATAAATCCTCTCAATTGAAAAGGAAAGTAAAACCAATTATGTTGTTACTCGGTTTTGATTTAACACGGCCTAGAAAAAATATAGATTCCGTTTCTACACGACTTCGAATTAGCACGATTAAAAACGCTAAATAATGTGACTGAATATACAGACACCTTTACATTTGCACGTTGACGAACTGCTAGTTCAGAAAATTCTAAGTTTCTTAGAGACTGTTGATTCTACAGAAACACTGACTTGAACTTGCTAGTAAACTAGGAACTCATTTCGTCACAAGCAGTCCAATTTCAAAAAGAGCTGCACAGTTCGAACGTGAGCTAAAGTCTTGTATGGCTCATTATCGTGAATTAAACAAAGTCCTTTGAAGTGAATCTTACAATCATAATAGTACAAACACTCCATAATAGCTTTTGTTTGAATGAATTACCTATTTTAGGAACATATACCTTTCTCTCAAGGTACCATATAACAGTTTTTGTTCACGATTTTGTGTGGGACTTACATATCTACCGTGTAAAAACAGAATTAGGTATATATGATTGCTAACTAGCTGGCCACTGAGGCTAGAATTACCATCTTAGCAAAATTAACCTATATCAGTACAAGGAATGTCGCCTATGCATGGAAGACTATGAGACATCCGAAATCATTTTATGTCCGGCAATAATCTGGTTAACTTCAGAGAAACTTAAGAGGTCCACAACAAAATATATACTATCTCTTATAAGGGAAGCAGTGTGTCTTCCCGATTATCGATTTCAAACCTTCGACATAATAAATCTGTTCAGGTCGCTGTGTAGACCTGCATTTTCCATTTTTTTTTCATTTTAATTCATTTTTATTGTGGAATTCATAACAACTTATATACTAGACAAAAATGCTTAAAACTAGTTGTACGTACATTGTTACTACTTCTAACTTACCCTGCCATAGCGTCATGGTTGTGCAAGAGGAAAAACAAAAAAATGATCTCGTATTTCCTAGCTATGTTTATTCCGTGTGGAAGTTTTTTCCCTTTTTTGTTTTTTGTATGCTTCTTGTAGTTTCTAATTAGTCTTTTCCGGTAGAATTCAGTCTGTATCTACCAATCGTCCTGAAGATGAAGAAGCAGAAAATCAACTAAGTAAGTAATTAGTTGATTTCTGTGCAAAACAAAGAAGCTAATAATGATATGAATGTCGATACAGTCAAAATCCTCCGAACTGGGAATTAAAGCAGCTCTCTTTCAGCATTGTCAAACACTCTAAAGAGAAGGAGGCATGAGTTATGACACTTTTCATGGCAACAATGTTACCGGCAAACCACGGTCTCCACACACAATTAAAAAGTAGCTGTAATAAATATGTCAAAGGAAACAACATTGTTGTTTCTTCTCCCGCTCATTTTCACGTTTAAGTGATTCGCATGAGTGAACAGACACATTACAAATCGTCACTCCTCTTCTCAAATCAACCTTCAAAATCAAAAATTCACAAGGACGGTCGAAACAATTTTTCACTGCACCAAACCACTGCTGCGTGCACACATTCAACCCAATGTATACACAAATTCATATTTATAAGTCCATATACAAACCTTATTTACATGAAACATCGCCAGGCGCAATTATAAAGTCAAAATTAATGTCATCACATTTTTAAAGATAAGTGACAGCGGTAATGTCAAATTCTCTTTCCCGTTCTCTCTTCTGTGCTTGTTTTTGTGCGTAAAGTATGCAAAGTATAATTTTGTGCGGTTGTCATGTGTAACTTAACGTTCGCCAAAGGAGTGCTTTGGAAAAAAGCTTAGGACAAAGCAATGAGTTCTTAAGAATTGTTGTCCGCAGACGTCGCCTACCGCATGGAGATTGAAAAGAAAGCGACAGAATAACAAATTAAATTATAATGAGATATGTTCTTATGACACATTTACAGCGAAAGGAGTTCTTGCATAAAACAAGAAGAAAATCACTTTATTAAATATGTAAAAAAAAACAACAACAAGGAATAAAGAAACTGAGAAAAATGAAAGAAAGTTTAATATACAATTTCATTGGCAATAGAATTAATTTAATGTACAAACTATGAGTATATACAAAAACTATAGCCAACTTTTGCTAACAGAAAAAATATTATAACAACATACATCATTTACGTCATGGGCTCACTTATGTGGCCACTGGTGTTGTTTTCTCGTGTTTTCTCGTGTCGTGAATGCGACGGAAGTGTGTAACAGGAAATAGTAAGAGGTGGTCGCCATTTTCTCTTCCATTTCTTCCGTTCATGTCCCTGAATGTATATGTTCCGTCGCTGGATGGGGACGAGGGTGGATTGTCGCTTGCGTAATATTCGTGGGAGTAATGTGGGGAGATATAAAATAAATAAAGTACACAAGGTTTGGGGATCGTTTTTTTTTTTCCATAGTAGGGGGGATGAATGGTGTTGTCATTTGGGTTTGCAAATGAAGTTGCATTCGGTTCTTTGTTGGGTTTCTTATCAGTGATGTGTAGATGGGGTAGTGGTTATTTGCGCAGTAAAGTGCTGTACACAGGACGCGCTATCTGCGATATGCGACTTGAAAAAATCGGAGATGTTGACATTTCATTCACATGGATATTTTATTGCTCGCAGGCTGTCGCCATTTCTCTACTCAACAAGACGTTGACATTCCAATTTTTCATGTGTAGATATCAAGTCACCAAGGATATTTGTATTTAATATTCTTCTGTGTTATTGAAAAAAATCTGTCCGATGCCGCGAATGATGGCAGACCGCTGGGGGGTACACCATTCGAAGACAAGTTTATGATTTCTGTTTTCATACAAGGTTAATCACTAAATAAATAAATAGAAAAAAAATGTATCATTTAGACTTCGACATATAGTTTGGGTTTTAGAACTATGAGACTGCAACACTACTCAAATGTCTTCAACGGAAGTTCGATAATGACAAGATTATTTTCAATGGCCTTTATTTTATATATTATTACCGGACGTATGTCAGTCCGACCATTATTAGGTTGAAGCATGAAGAGTTTGTGGCAGTAGTAAGCCACACGATTTTGAATCACAAAATTTTGTTCGCCATTAAGTCAAAACGTGTTGGGTTTTGTGTATTATGTGGAAGCGTCTGATGTTCATTTTAACGAGTTCATTTTCACTTAACCAGTTAAGATGGGCTTACCAACTATAGCTTAAAATAACATGAAGATATATCTACTAATAATGAAACATTTTGTATGTAAGCATTTTTGTAAGTATGTCACAGATATACCGAATGTGGTCGAAGAAAAAAACTCGGAGTGGGTTGGTGCGTTGCTCGCTATTCTGCAGATTGTGCGTTCAAGTCCAGCTGGAAGCTTATATAGTTTTAAGGGCAATAAAACTTTTTTTTTGCTTTGTTTTGTATGAATTTTGAATTTTTGATGAATTTTTTTACATACTCTGTTTCCTAATGCTTAGTTTAATAATGGAAGTTTAAACCTCAATTTTGGCTTAAAGTTTAGTTCAACGTGAGTTTCTTTCCTCGAACTGAGTTCAATTTGTAGTTTAAGTTAAACGCGATTGTTCTCCATTTAGAAACTCATTTCAGCAATAAAGCTGCATATTTATTGTTTCGCTCTTACGACTGATGTTCGATAATGGAATTCATGCCTTCCTCACTTTTCCTTCCATCACTTTTTTTATTTTCGACTTTTGATGAAAAATTATCTGTCTTTTTTTATGCACAGAGACAAGGTAGTTTTTACTTAATACTTTTTTTTATTATTTTCGCTGGTCATACTTAGGGATGGAATGTCCGAGGTGATTTTTTATGTTGGCAAAAGCTTACAAAAGCTCCAACGGACTGCAACCAAGATAGATTAAACCTTTACAGTACAGCAAATACATCAACTAGTGTGGATCAGTACACGCAACAGTTGGAAAGCTTGGCTATTTTTCGATCGCATTGAACAAACGAAGTTAAACTGAACTTTCTGATTTCACAATGAAATCGAACGTGTTAAACCGAACATTTAAATTATATTTAAGGTTCAGCTTAACTTGAGTTCTTCACTGTGAGAAAATTAAATTTGTCGTAGAAACAAAACATACCTTATGGCAGCCACGCATAAGCATTAGCAAACCCGAAAGAGAAGAACAACAACAACGTAAATCTAGATGCAGCTACTATTTGTTTCACCTGTAATACCCCATTTTTTGAATGAATAAACAATTCATATTCTGTAATCCGAAGTATTCTATTTGAATTGTTGCTCCTCAAAATGATATTTGACCTCAAGGTAATACATAACCTATAAATGCAGTTGATATTACTAAAATTAAAATAATAGTACCTCTTAATCATGTAGGTGTAATAAAAATTATAATAATATAATGTGGGTGGCGCTACAGTCCGAGGCGGACCTGGGCCTAGCTTCTGAGCAACCACTCGTGTTGAGCGTGCTATTGTTCTCTCACGCGTGGAAGGGACCTACAGTTTAATGCCGACTCCGAACGGCGAAGTTGAGGAAGCTTTTTCTAGACAGGAATACTCTTTGAGTATTGTCAGTGACTCGAAAGAGGCGGAGCCGTGAATTACCAAAGGTGGTAAGTTCGGGTATCGAACCTGGCAATAAAAATTATACTCAATAAAATTAAAAATTATATAATATAACTGAATAATAATTGATTACACAAATGCTTATGACATAGTTCCTGTCGTACGATAGGCTTTTCTACTATATGTTCATAAGATTTTAATTGTACAATTCTAGGAGGAACAACATGAAGGATACAAATCGGAAAAAAGAAGTACAAAGAGAGTAAGAATATAGCAAAATTAACATGATAAACATCTGTTAAATTTTTAGAGTGCTACCAAATAGCGTGCGTGATCATACAAATACTGGCAGTAGCGTAATACCGTGGCGAAATTTGTGTATAAAGAGGACTGTTGAATTTGAAAATTATAGTATTTGTGAGTTATAGTAGGAGATCGAATTATTTGATTTATTTGAGGATAATGTGGAAGAGATAGACATTCGTCGTCAAGTCTAGAAAAGAAACGAATATTTAAAGGCTTTGACAAGCTTTCTTTTTATAAGGGCGCTTTGACTTACAGTAGATAAATGTAAAATTAGAAAGTCTTTTCAACAGGAACGGTTTTTCTTATAATAATAATAATATGGGTGGCGCTACAGTCCGAGGCGGACTTGGGCCTAGCTTCTCAGCAACCACTCGTGTCGTATGTGCTATTGTTCTCTCACGAGTTGAAGGGACCTACAGTTTAATGCCGACTCCGAACGGCCAAGTTTGAGAAGCTTTTTCTAGACAGGAATACTCTTTGAGCATTGTTAGTGACTCGAAAGAGGTGGATCCATGAAATATGAGAGGTGGTGAATTCGGGTATCGAATCTGGCACCCTCTGCGTAGGAGTTGACGCACTTACCCACTACGCCACGGCGACCAACGGTCGCCAGCGGTTTTTCTTATTTATTTGCTAATCTCTTAGTTAAAAGCCAAAGTGGCTTAAGTCGACTTAAACCGAAGATGGCTCGTTTTGCATACGAATTTAAAATTAGCTCTTTCCTGCTGTCTTATCAGCGTCTTTCTATGACATCGAAACGGCTTAATCCCACAGCACGTGAACACCTGATTTGAAGAAGAAGAGCGCAATAAATAAAATAAATCCATTTTTCCAAAATAATATTTTCGTCAAAGTACGTTACTTTTGTAACCTAAGTAATTTAAATGTACATACACAATGTACCACGCTGAATGCCAACAACCATTAATCACAGACTACAAGTTTTTGCTGTATTTGATGGAAAATAACACAATTTTAATGCAGATTCTTCATACGAAACGAAATATATGGATATCTAGGCTGCAAGGGGTGTACAAGGTATGAAAGTTTATCCTATTAATCATAAACTATGCCTTCCGTTTAATTTTTTGCAGTTTTCTGTTTATTTTTGAAAGAGACAATTAAAAACATTTAATTTAACTGCCTACTATTTTATGTGTCATTAAGGTGACACAAATTGGGGTGACAATGAGATTGCATCATGCTTGCTTGAACATCAAAATTTTCGAAACACTTGGTACAGATCAAAAATAAGATGGTTGCTATCATAACATTGATTCAAGTTTATGATGCATTCAATAACTTAAGCTATGTACAGTGGTGTGAAAAACTGGAGACATCATTCTAGTTCCTGTGGTTTTTCAACAATAAAGTTGTTTCCTTACGGCGGACTTTGAGAGCTGTTTTCTTGTTTGTCACGAAATCTAAAATGATGTATCTAGTTTTCCTCGCCACTGTATAAACAGGGGACTCTCCATAAGTCGAACTCTCACTAAGTCAAAAATCTCTTTAACTTTTTCGCCATATTTTACATATATCAGTCAAACCCCCTCTAACTCGAACAAATTATGGTATCCTGTGACAATTGGACTGAGGGGGAGTTCCCTGTGTGACGGGGAAAACTAGATACAACATTTGATGTGGAAAAATGTATGGGCAACGAGATGGCCCACACAAACGTTCGAAACTTTATACATCTTAAAAAACAAATTCATCTTCAAGACTGGAAAAATATTAGATAGCCCCGTTTTTCATTAGATGCTCCTTTCAATATTTACTTGAAATATCTTTTGTACAAAATGCTAAGCATAAGAAAACGAGGATGGGACCAATTGACAAAAAATGCATGGAACCGTTTTATGAAGGGTCTGATAAAATAAGCGGCCATGACGTTTAGGATCTGTGCGGTGTCTAGGCTCGAATCATGGTACAACAACAAAATAATTTCTTCCTTCGAGTTCCTGGAAATGCTGAAGCAGTAATAACTGTCTGCCTAGAAAAGGTTCTCAAGCTTGGCCGTTCTGAGTCGGTACAAAATTGTAGTTCCCTTTCACTTTGGAAAGAACAACAGCACTCACAACATAAATAGTGTAGCGCCGGCCATTTTATCGAAACCATTGATAGTTAAATCGATAAATTAAAGGAGAAAGTCTTATTATATAATTAAAGTAAAATTAAACAACGCCTTGATTTATTTCTTGTTGTATTTTTATTTGTGTCCTACTTAGCGGTGCGGCGAACAAGTAGCGTTTTGTTAAAATCCAAGCAAAGCTTGACGATGTGCTGATCTGAAAAATTTCAAATTTCACCTACGTTGATGCCCGAATCGAAAGGCATATTGTATTTGAATGTGCTTTTTCTGCACCATCAATATTTCCTATCCTCTATGCACAAGCTCACCCGTCTATACAAATCGACCCAAATCCGTTTGAAGCGGTGAACCCACAGTAAAACATCCTCACCTATTTTAACACATTTATATATTCGGCTTTAAAAACACCCTCCGCTATTAAATTTGGTGTGGTTTTCAATTGAGCTCATCATCAACCTCTCACAGATTTCAGATTTTCATTTGTCAATAACCAAAATCTCTCTCTCTGTCTGTCGACCGCATTGTATGCCTGAACAAGTGCATCGCATTTTTGTCTGCACTCAGTGTGTACATAACTTAAAAAAAAGAATACATAATTTCCTCAAAGTCTTCTCGAACAACGTACGGACTTTATCCCTGTTTCATATCTATGCATCTGAAGGCATTCATTCAATTTTAAGCACACTGCTGTTCGGAGCCTGTACCTATGTGTGCACATAACTGCTTTCCCATCGTGGTAAGAACATTTTCAATTTCTTGCTTTCGTGCCGTGCCGCCACATTTGTTGTCTGTCCTATGATTGGTAGATGTTATCTGCAAAGCTCTTCAAACGCTGATAAAATGCTATCTGTAAGCATGCCGTATTTACACATGTGTATGGAGCCATGTCATGGATTCTCTCTCATTGTTATTTTCTGTGAAGATTCTCATATCCTTGGCATAAAGCGAGTGTGTAATGTTCCGTCTGTCTATTTTTTGTGAAATTGAAAATGATCAAATGGAAGATTGTATGATTTTTTTTTTGCGTTGCCTTATTTGAGACTCTGGGTAAACAATGTGTATGCTTTTACATTCGTACATGCTGCCTATGTGGCTCCATGTAAAACAGCTATAAATTGAACTCCAAATATTATGTAAAGTGTGCCCCAAAATGTATGCACGAGTTGAATTTCCAGCCATTTGTGCGGTAAAGTGTTGCCAACAAAAACAAAAATGGGCATTGTGACAGCTTACAGGTCGGGGTCATTGAAACTGGTGTGATGCATGAAGAATGAACGCGTTTTCATTATTTTTTAAAGCAATATATTTATTACCGTCCGAGGGGAGGCATGTTTTCGATGATTCAGGAAATTTATGATCCAGTTTGTTGTGTATAAATTATAAAATATGACGGTGGATAAGCTGTTTCAACTAAACGGTGTCACATCCCATTAAACGCAAGAAGTAATTCAATTACTGGGTGAGTAATGTCCTGCTAGAGTAAGTTCCTAAGTTAATTAGTTAACGATTACCCACGACTTGAAAAAATAAATTAAACGCTTAATGTGTCAACTAGTTTCACAAGAGTGAGTCCTGGATGAATTTGTATTTGTTATAACAATAATATAATATTGGTGGCGGATGTGCAGGATGTTCCACCTTCTAGAGCAACTACTTGTGTTTGTGAGACATACTCTAGTATTCTCGAGTAAAGGGAACCAATCATGCCGACTCCGAAGTGGCGGCGAAGTATTAGAGGCCGTTTCGATAGCTGCGTTTTTTTGCAAGCGTATATACGCCTAAATTTCAATTTGCATGTAAAATCCACTTACAACGAGTCCTATATCCGCTTAACTTACTCATCATATCTATCGCCGCTTAAAGAATAAGCGCGAATAAAAACAATGCGTCCAATCATTATTTTCTGTGTGTTCATTCCTGAATTCATTCATTCATTGTTTAGGTTGCTGTATGTGGCTTACACCTGCAGGTTTGGTTGATGTATTAGATCATTTTTAATTTTGTTGGCATCCATAAGTATGCAATTTTTGGTATACTCAGAGTGTCTCTGCTATACATTCCGTTTATGTTTCGTAGTCGATTCTTTTCATTTCACTAACTTTCTTTTTATTTTATAATTATTAAGTGTTTTTGCTTTTAAATTGATGGTCACGCTACACAGTCACAAAACGAAGATTGTGACTATCAAAGATCAACCATCATCTTCCAAGACTACACCTCTGACAGCTTAGCAAAGGTCATAAACGTTGACGGTGCTGCCAAGATTTGATGATGAATCATTAAGCGCCGATGACCGTTTTTTTGTGCACTTCAAAATTAAGCGGATATACGCTTGCAAAAAAACACAGCTTACATTCTCTAAGCATTGTCAGTGACTCTCAAGGGGACAACAGTGGGCACAAGCATTTGAACAAACCGGTGTTGTACAATATTAAAGATAAACAATAAGCTGACAATAATAATAAACGTTAAATTAAGCAATATACATCAGTTGGGCCTATATTGTGAAGCCAACACCATAACCTTTCCAATCTAAAATTTTAAAAAAGAAAATATAGTATGTTCAAATAAAACTTTCAGCACTCTTTCACTTATGTCAGTGACTCGGGATAATTGGATGAATTACGAAAGCTGTTCGTGTTGGAAAGTCATGCACCGACCCATTATGCCACGCAGTACCTTAAATATACTTGGTACATAATTAGCCTTCGTCAAAGCTTAAGTTTAATTAATCTGTCTGTCAATCATTAAATGACTTCACTTTTCCTCTCGTTTGTGTTTTGATATCAGAACTATGAACATTTACTCTTGTTGTCCGCAGAAACAAAAAAAAAAAAAACATTTTACTGCCAGTCAGTCAAAAATGCGCTCTTAAGAGGTACAAAGTGAGCCAATTTATAATTGAGTTCCATGATAAAAAGAAGTACATAACATGGCGTCAAAATTATCGTTTCTTTTATTTTTCTTCGACGATCCATTTCTTATGACGCATTTCCAGATCAGCTCGAAGGTGAAGCGTAAAATTTTCGAAACGTGGTGTAATGGAAAACTCTTAATAGTGGATATTCATGTAATACAATAGAAATTCAGTATTATGTAATGTCACATTCATGTTTATACAGTCATAAAATGTATATAAAATACAAAAATAAAATTATGTAATCCAAATGACTAAATATTATAATAATAATATAATATGGGTGGCGCTACAGTCCGAGGCGGACCTGGGCCTAGCTTCTCAGCAACCACTCGTGTTGTGCGTGCTATTTATCCCTTCACGAGTGGGAGGGACTTACAGTTTAATGCCGACTCCGAACGGCGAAGTTGAGAAGCTTTTTCTGGACAACCAGTGAAACTTTTCTTTAATGACACCCCTCTTTAAGGGACACCTGTCTTTACAGACGATTCTTCATGGTCCCTCCACGAATATTCATTGTATTCGTGTATTTCAAACAGATTACAATGAACGCCCTCTATATCGGACACACCTGTCTTTACAGACAATTCTTCATGGTCCTTCCACGAATATTCATTGTATTCAAACAGATTACAATGAACGCCCTCTATATCGGACACATGCATTTTGAGCAATTGCACCCCTAATACCAGCATTCCCTTGCTCTATATGCATGCTAACACGTACACATATAGAGACAAACGCTACATTCCAAAAGGCCTTAACCATTAACAGATCTGTAAAGTCATTCAGTAAGTATTATCGGACTTCAGTACATTATAAGTACAAGTACCAAGTACGTATACTTGTACTTCAGTAGAGCGGTACTAGAACTATAAACGAATAAAGTCCAGTGGTATTTTGACACAAGTAATAATTTTTAAGTGAGTAAGTACATAAATAAGGGCTCAAGTACCTGAGCAGTACTTTCACGTATTTACTTCAAGTATTTACTTGGAAGTACTGCTCAAGTACTTGAAGGAACTGTTCAAGTACTTCAAAATAGGGATGTTCGAGGGTCGTCGATGTTGAATGACAAATATCAGTGTTTTGACTGTTAGTGTTAGTGTTTTGAATCGGTGTTAGGCACAAAGCATCGGCCTTCGATGTAGCAAAAGAAAATTTACTATTAATTGCAGATTTTGAATAATTGTCTGGAATTTCATCATAATGACCTGGGCATTTCGTAGAAAGACCACTGGACAGTTCTTGGAATTGTCTCATGCAATGTTTCGACCTGAGTCTAATAACCATATTTGTTTTTCCGAGTATACCGAATACTTTGAGTTTCTTGGTATTTTATGTATTCTTGCATTCTTGGTTTTTGATGTGAGAGTTGGTTGGTTTTCGATATTCATTCTATAGCATCGATGTTAACGAACATCGGTGTTCTGTGTTCGATTATTATCGGTCATCGATGATCCGCCAACGATGTTGACATGGACTTTACCATCGATGTTTTGCCAACATCGCACAACCATACTTCAAAGTACTGCTCAAATGCTTCAAAGTTCTGCTGATAATCATAATAAAAAGTACTTGAATTTGGTTCAAATAAAATACCAGTACCGAGGTTACTACTTTAGTACCTACTTTAGCGTTGCGCTTTTCAGTTTATTCATGAAACTGCATACTTTTTCCATTGCCCTATAACAAATAACTCACTTTAAAAAAAAATGGTTAGGTCAACCCCTAGAGCCGGCACCCCCACACAACGGACAATTATGATGGTGTCCGCCATATAGAAGTTTCACTGCAGTTCTATTTTGGCCCACCTTTTCAAAACAAGCACGCTTCAAATGTGTGGTAAGAACTTGTCAAAATATGATACTTTCTGAGGAAACAACCGTGGATTTGTAAGTTGTTGCAGAATATGCCGACCCACGGACTAAGCATCATTGTTGACATGCTCCCGGCCTTCAGGCACTTGTTTTGGTATATTTCTAATTATTTTTTCATTGGTTCTTCTTGAGGTCAATTTGTTAAGCAAATGCTATGAACCTCTGTGGAAGATGAAAGACAATGGAACAAAAGGTGAATCCAAAAAGTGATGTCCAGAGGCTAATATTTGGTCTTGTTTTTTTCAAATTATGAAAAGAGTAAACATTCTTATTCACTCGTAAGCAATATTTATTGAAGCAGTTAGTACTTCCATCCAAAAAACCATTGACTATTAATATTTATAAAATAATTGGAAAATGCGACGTTGACGAGAGTAGTCAGTCCATCAGACCAATATACAACGTTGAAGACAAAATATTTCTCAATACGGATACTCAGTAATAAGGCATATGTCATTTGTGGCATTACCAGCGGGTAATCGTTCTCTTATTCCCTAACCGCAAAACCCATAATACAGCCTAGTTTGTTCGTTTGTGAAACCCGTTCAATTTTTCTCATTAAACGGCTGCTCGATGAATGTATAAGGTACAACATACATTTGTACTTTGTATCTACAATCAACGTGACATGTCAACAACAGACCGCATTTTATACAAATCTCCGGTGATACATGCTGTGCTTATCAATGCGGTTATGATAGATAGATGCATACAATAAACCCGGAATATGTTGGATTGAGAATAGTCATAAAAATAGTAGCTCGATGGTCGATTTCGGATAAAGCGAACTGACAATGATACAATTGACTACAAAACTTCTTCTTGTATGGCGAATGTCTTATAGGGAAGGAGATTCTGCAAATTTTTTATATAAAAAATATAATATATGAAAATATATGTAATTATACCATTAATTTAACGTGAAAATTAAAACTAAATATATTCTTGTTTGTGGATTTCTAATTCCTTAACGACAGCACAGAGGGATATGAAAACTTTTAGATTACTGCCTTTGATTCCACCTTCACAGAATAATCCAAATTCAAATGCAAGGTATCTACTGCCAAACGATATCGCACTCAGGAACCAAAGAGTGGATGAGAATTAGAATTTCAACGATGTAATCATACACGTGTAATATTATGGGCGACACTTAAGTTCGAGGTGGACTTAGATCCAGCTCTTGCGGCAACAACTCGTGTTGTGTGTTCGTTCCATCGTATCAACAATTCATGATTGAATGTTTAAACCTCCGTCATATATATGTGCAAACAAGGGGCAAATAAGAATTCGAATATATTTATAAGAGTTTTTTTTGATTTTATCGAGTAAATTATAAAAATTTGAACTGTCAAGTTTCTTTCATCGACTAAGGCGATTAAAAGAAACACACTTCTTGTTGGAAGATCTTCTAAAATGTGTACTTTAATACTCATAAATTAAAAAAAAAGACAGTTTCCTCTTTTATCAAATCAAAATATATCAAAAGTGATATTTTCCCACATATTGGATCTAGTTGTAAGACATAATAACTTAGCATATACCTCTACAGTATATGTTAAGTAATGTTATAAAACCCAAGGTTATCTATAAAAAGTAATTATATATAATGTCTAGCAGAAAATGAATATGCGTGTTACAGAAATTTAAATCAACATCACGTAAATCAGTGCTTAAAATACTGCAAAAAGCACAGAAATTGAAAACCGAGGCGTGAAGCGAATAATTTGGTCAGGTGAGGCGAAAGTTAAAAGGATGCAATGACCAAATGATAGCTTACAAAAATACCACGAGTGATAATTCACGAAGAAGTATGTCTGATGGCGTGGGGCTGCATTACATGGTGGAACATCAGTTCATTAGTTAAAAAGCTTAATCAAAAAGGAGCAATATATCTGTGAAGCAATTAAGTTGATGAGTATCTCTATCCTATTAACGAAATATTTTTTTAACAAGGAGACCAAGCATTCAGCAACAATTGTACAAAACCGACTTGCAGAGAAACAATTTCAGAAACGAACGGCTAGCACTGAGCATGTCCTCATGAACATATTGAGAAACTGGTAGGAAAGTACATGTCAGAAGATAAAAACCGTGCTGAACGGAATGCATATCATATTCATTGTTTCTTATATTTTTTCTACTTTTTTTAGAATTATATCATGTTTCCTAATAAATATTAAACAGATTTTTGTAACCAATTATTGGTTACAAATAATTGCAAAAATTGCTATATTAAATAAATTATTTTTATATTCTAAGTGAAATAATATAACATTTATTTATTGTCCTCCAATTAAGGAACTCATTTTTGCTAGCCACTGTATTCTACAGAGTCCGGGATATAATAGATTTGGTTTGAAGCTGTACTATAGTTGCATTTCGTGGGCCCTCAGGAATCCCTTATTTCTGAATGAGTACTTGGGCGACTTGGGCGAAGAAAGAAAAAAAATCCAAAACCAAAACAAAAAAAACTCCTTGAATTTTTATGCAAAAGAAAGTGATCGATTCTGAAAATATAAGTAATTAATCTACGAATAACAAACTTCCTTTTAAAGTTTTGTTTAAATATAAATGGTTTGATGTTCGAATTCCGAAAATGTCCGTCCATAGTCAGCAAACCGAAAGACCAAATATTTTCCTATTTGACCAGTAAATTCGGAAGTACTTTTTAAAAATAATACGAAAAGCTTGCAGGGGTTTAATCCATAAAAGATGTGGCTTGGATTTGTATGTTGAAATGGGCATTGCTGAACTGGGAAGCAAAGATAACAAAACAGTACAAATGAATACATCGTCGCCCGAGAATTGATTTGTTATAATTGGTACTCCGAAACTGTGTTCTAAGACATGAAGTTAGTCTTATAATTAGTTCACCTGCCAATTTTAAAAGTGTTTCTCCAAGCCGTTAACAAGTTAACATTAAAAAGTTACAAATTAAGTTGAATGTCTATTTTTTTTTATTTGTGTCCTAGCTCCTATATTTTGAAACCGATTTATTTTCCTTACATGTGTAAGACAAAAAAATGGGTATGGCACAAAGCAACCGTCATTCAAAATAAGTAAAAGAGATGAAATCATGTAGTTACAAAATAAAAAAGAAAAAACTAAGCAATTGAATAAATGCTATGCTGCAACTCAAAAACGACAAAAGTGGCGTATGGATCAAAACGGCAATTCTCTGGCGACGATATGTAACTCGCATATAACGTGTTTTTTTAAAACGCCGAAGCAAGGCACATAGTATATATAATTCTCTAAATCTTGGAATGATATGTGGTTTTAAATTCTAAGCCCATTGCAAATAATGTGTCAACCATCAGTAGTTATTATGAGTATCACATAAACAAATAAAAGTTATCCGGGTTGCTTCATGCTAACCAGAGACATAGTAGAGTTATTTCTACGTTTATAATTCAAAGGTACACCATGTAGGCGTTCCTAGCTTACCTTAATTTTAATTTTTCGAACAAGTGCACTTTCATTTCTAACATTTTTCTACGAGCTTAAGAGAGAGAGAGAGAGAGAGAGAGAGAGAGAGAGAGAGAGAGAGAGAGAGAGATGCAGATACATAAAATGTCAAGTTAAGAATGATTATAAAAGGTTTGTTTCCGCTTTAAAGTACATGCTGCGAGAAACAGAACGTTATTAAAATACTGAACAGATTAGGAGTGTTTATATATTTGCAGCAAGTATATAATCTTATCATTTTACCAAACATCAAAGGCATAATAACAGCTCTGAGGGAATTTACGTAAATACAAACATCTTCAGCTTTTATGATCAATTTCCCCTCCCTGGCATGACAAATTTCTCTCCTTTGCGTAGATTACACAGAGCAACCTTAATGCGAAAATTCACCCGCAATCGTCAGTTACCCCTTGACAACAGAAGTCAATTTAATTTCGCCCACATTTTACTGCATATTCGTACATTTATATTTGCAACCTTGTGTATATAAAATTACAGAACCAGAAACATACAAATGTATGTGCGAATGGTGGAAGGATATGTGTACTATCTGTTATGATCTAATTCGTTACGATACATGATTTCACCGTGAAGTGATAAATTTGAAAATAAATGGAGCAAATTGAAGAATATCTTGTTAACCTTCTCATAAAAAATATAAATTTATGTTGTTTTGTGATTTGGAACACAAAGTTATGACTTTTAAGTGAGAATCGTAAAATACGCCAAAGCTATTAAGTGTAATCAAAATCGCTCTGTGGGAACTGTCCAATGGAGGGGGATCAAATGACGAATCTGTGTTGTTCTTTCTACAGCGTGTGCGTTACGATGGGATTTGTGTTAAGTGTGATAAACAATGACCTAGTTAAGAAGGCAGGACTTTTTGTTAAGAAAGTATGGAATTATATTTCCAGTTCAGTCAATGGGGAGATGCCCGTTCTCAATTTTGAATTATCAACAAACGAGATTGGTGTTGGCAAGATTTTTCACTGGGTGTGTGATTTCCTTTGTGTTGTCTATATACTCAAACGAACGGCATGCACTGAAAGTGGACAGTGGAGTCTAAGTCGAAATGTCAAGGGATACCAAAATCTGTTCGAGTTAGAGAGAGGTTTTTGAATGGAATATTGAGGGAAATGTATGTAAAATATGGCGAGAGAGAGAGTTTTAGAGAGAGTTTCGACTTGGGGAGAGTCCACTGTACTCCGATTTGGATTTAACAGTTCAATTTCGCACTCCAAGATGGTTGATGTTTAATTTTTCAGTTGATGTTAGTACATTTCCTCGTCTAAGGGAAGTTGAATAAAGGTTTACCCAATGATAGATATTTTAAGTTACTTAAGACGTGCACTGCCACTTGACCTAACACCGGTGGTACCACATATTTTTTTCATTTTTTTAATATTTGTTTGAGCGATAGTCTTAGATATAACTAATTTTTTTTTCGTTTGCAAATGGATAATTAAAAAATTAAGAAATTTGTATTTTCCTTTCTTTATGGTATTCACTTTACATTTTTTTTTACATAAAACGTCACAAGCAAGGAAGGACAACAATAGAACACTTAGCGCACGGGAAATGATCAGTTTGAAGCGATATTTAAGTAATCGTAATTTAAGCAATAGTATTTTTTGGTGTATGGTGGCAGTCAAAGTGTTAATCAGGTTTGTTCGCACCTATTTCACATGCTTTTCCTTTTTAACTATCTGTCCTGTACGGCGGTACAGAATCCATCCCGAAGGTTCAATTTTGGATCACTTCACCAGTATTTGTCCAATTACGCAAATGATTGGCTTCTAAATCTCGGATAGCTGGCTTATCGGGTTCGATGTGATCTAATAGGTCAGTCGCGAAGTATCCAACAGCATATACCCACCTCAGATATTTCGGATGCTAAAGACGATGTACTGTCATGTGACTTTCTCACCAAAAATTCTCGAGATGATCAACGTCTAGAACCACGATGTTTCACAAATCTGTGCAACTGCTCGCATATGCCGATGACATTAACATCATTGAAAAAATTCAACGCGCTGTCAGTGGGCATTTGTGAGCAATGAGAAGGAAGCGGCTAATATGGGTCTTGCGGTAAGAAGAAGTTCATGCAGTCTACGAAAAAGGTCCACCCACATACTATTTCAAGGCAGTAAAGGACTTTGTCTACCTAAGCTTTGCAGTATATTCCGGAAATGACGCCACAGCGGAGATAAAATGATGGCTAACTCTGGCCAATCGCTGTGTCCTCGGGTTAGCACCAAGCTGTCTCCATACACGACTTTTATATTCCCCATTCTAATGAATGGCTGAGAAGCATGGATATTATGTGCGGACGAGATGCGGATGAGACGATTGTATGTAAATCGAGAGAAAACTCCTTTGAATTGTGTTCTGTCCCGTGTGCGCCAAAGGAGTTTCACAGTGCAAGCTTATTTGCTGGTTTAGCAAAGTATTGGATCGATCATAAACTTCACTCAAGAAGATTTCGTTTTCACAGTCAATATTAAGGGTGGATTGAGTGGCATTGTGAACCATAGAATCCACCAACTATGTGAAGCAGAGATGGAAAGAGGCTTACTATTGTACTGACTTCAATACAATTTACTGTACTTGATGTACCTTACATCTTTGCCATTTTCAGTTCAATTTCTAATTGTTTTTACAAAATTGATTTATTCCTTAAGTACATTATTTTTCTTATCTTCACTAAAAAAAATCTATGTTTCAGCAGACATTGAAAGAATTTTGTATAAGAAAATATAGTAGGTTAGGGTTAGGTGGGCGGGCTACTAGTGCATTGCAGCACACTTAGACCATATTGGTCCATTGTGATACCCACAGTCAGACTACTACCACTGATTGACTACTCCAGTGATAGTGCCGTTAATTTGATCCCAACGGCAAATGGTGACTGAACCAGATTTGAAAACCAGATAAAAGCGTATTAACTTTGCTTTCACTGGGATTCGAACCGGGGACCACGCTAACCAGGGGCGGGCACTCTACCAAATGCGCCATCCAGTCGTCAAAAAAAAAAAATATATAAATATAGTAACCACTAAATTAAGAAATCTATTACAAGTTTAACGTGCTCTGCTGGGATATAAACCAAAAATTATTATTAAAAATTAATTTTAATAATAATATAATATGGGTGGGACTAAGGCCCATAGAGGGCTAGGGCCTAGCGTTTCAGCAAACACTCGTGTTGTGAGTGTTATTGATCTTTCTCGAAATGGAGGAATCTACCTTGGGTCACTTAAGTTTGGGAAGCTTTTCCTGGACAGTTATTACTCGTTGTGCATTATCAGTGACTCGGATGAGGTGAGACGGTGATCATACCAGTCGGCCGGGAATCGAACCCTGACAGCGAAGTTAAGTTCGATGCACATATCAACAACGTCACGGCCACCACAAAAAAATATGTTAAAATTATTAGTTTTATAATAAATAAAAATTGTTTCCGTATATAATATTATTTAGTTTATTACTGTGATGCGAGGTTCACTCCGTGATTTATTTTACTATAATAATGAAGTTAATTGATATTTAAACTAACTTTAATTGTTTATATTTACAACAAATGAATTATTTTTATTTTATTTATTATTATTTGTTTTTTAAATTATTATTTTATTTATATTCTTATGTTCTTTTTTAGTAAATTCACTTTATTTTTAGCTTTTGTGCATTTCCAGTCATTTAAAAGAGCCCAGTAATGTTTGGCGTTTTTTAATGCACTTTCGTTTCAGCTTTCAATACAATCGAAGAAAGTCGATTTCTATCACTGATGTGAACCATGGAAAAAATTGTGAATGTGATTGAACACGAACAACTCCCAACTAAAGAGGAAAAAATAACAAACCAACTCACCAAGCGAATGGCTATGCATGTTAAGATAGTGATATTATATGTGTGCATCTATAAATTTGTGTGCCTTCTGTTGTCTTCAGCAGTATTGTCAGACCAAATATTTTATTGCTTATGTGGGTTTTTTCTATGTATTTTGAGGCAAATACTATATTATTACACGAATGGAAATTATGTACTCTCTGGGTAGACACGTAAGCCACCGCAATCGGTGGTATAACTTAAACCACTACTTAAGTGGAATAGATCATTAAACTTCCACATTCAAAACGAATATATATTAATTCTGAGTTTATATAGAGGTCGGCACTTAAGCTCGGGCATAAGGGTTGTACAACGACATCGACCTAGGCCAAGTTTTTCACAAGTTTTCTTGGCAAATAAAAAAGTAATAAAAGGTTGTCATAAAGACTAAAGAAAAAAACGTATATTAAGCCGAAAGGCACATTTAGAAAGTAGATCAGATTAGCTTAGAGTACCCGCATGGGGTCAGTAGGTTAGTATTAAGAACATTTGTAAATTCTTAAGTTAGTTAAGCTAGTTTTAAGTACTTTTGTCTACAATGTAAGTAACATAATTCAAAATTGAATAAAATTACTTAAAAAAAAAAAACGACATCGACCTAGTCACAAAAATACGAAAGTCTCAACTCAGATGGCTACCAACGCTCCTGCTAGGAAAGTCTTCGACAACTTGGTAGAGAAAGTCTTTGCGTCCGATGGGTGGTACTACAGTCCGTAGAGGGCCAGTGCGTGCTATTGTTCTCTAATGAGTGGAAAGGACCTACATTTATGACGACTCCGAACGGTCACTTGGTAGAGAAAATCTTAGCTCGGATGGCGTTGTTCGAGACTGAAGGCACATAGTCCAGGATCGTGCTAGTGGGAGGGGCATGTTGATTTAGGCCCAGGTTCGCCTCGGACTGTAGCGCCCGCTCAAGAAGGTGAAAAGTAATAAAGAACTCGGATGGTGGATGATGCAAATTATATGTTGCTCAAAGTGCACAAGAAACATTTGTTCACAGAACGCTGATTTTCGCAATAAACCTGAACAATTTGGCGATGTTGTTAAGGCGTGAAGGCGTGAGTCTCACCATGATGATTTGTCAAACAATACCGCATCAGAATAACATCATTCCATGATGCCAGTAACGCGAATCTGGCAAAGAAAACCTATTGAACTGAGAAGGCCTGAATCATCGTTCAGTTTCTCCTAGTGTGATAACATAAATTAGATGCCTCCTGATTAAAATCTTCAAGAAAAATTCGCCAAGAATACCTCCTATCGCCACATTCCTTTAATTTTCATAAATTGTGAATCATAACAAGTATATCTTCCTTATCAACGTAATAAAAGTATATAAGCCAATTATAATCTTTTTGTTCTGTAAATATACTACAACAGGATAAGCGGTCATGTCTATCTGAAGCCTATTTATCTGTATATACATATGTCCACAGATAAGTATGTGGGTCAATGGATATCCGAAGCCGAGTCACAGTGGAATATAAGTATACTTACGTTTGCTTCATGGGTATTTATTATTTTCAAGGATTAAATATATTTCTTCGTCCATTTTTGTTCTGCTACTTAAGAGATAACCATAACCTCCCCCATTCTACTAACATATTCAGTTGGGAATTTTCGAGTACATTTTTTGCGAAGCAATAAAGATAAAATAAAGGAACCAACACAATTCACGATAGAACGGAACTGTAATGATTGACGCACGCAGACAACTGACTCCATTCACATCGACGACGAAAAAGGTAAACCACCACTTAAAGAAGAAAAACGCTATCCAAGGACTCCCCTCTATCCATTTGTTTTGTTTTTATCAAATTTTATGTGTTATAATATTGTGGCAAGTCCTTGACATTCTCTGCGCTTGTGGGCTATAGTTCATTTCTCCAAGCTGTTATTATTTCGTTTTTGTATTCCACGAGGTTTAACGCAATTTTCCGTCCTCTTATTAGAATCAATGGAAAGCTTGCGATAAACAGTTCTATTATCGTCCGTTATGCCCTCCACCTAAATGACCGGCCATAAATGCAATAGTGATAAATCAGAACCACTGTGATACCATCCGTCGTAAAAGTATTATGATGATATACGGGTATAGCTGATGGCGGCTTTTTAGATAGTTTTGTGATTACCAAATTTACTTGTACAGATCATAAAGGATTACTTCAATACAAAAAAGGCCAATCACAGCAACATGAGAATTGGTTTCGTTTCTAGCTAGCATTGAAAACCTAATCAAATTGTTGATGGGACTATAGAAATTTGGGAACGTCCATTCCCGCCATAATTGATTTAGAAACGACAAAAAATTCGTTACTGTGTTGTGCAGGACATAAAAAAGTGTTTTCAAATATCTTTCCTTTTCTAGATATATAGTTATATTTTATATATTAGGGTTTGCGGAGGGATATTAATTTCAGACTCAGCTTATAGGTGGATTCCCCGGCGAATTCAAACTACAATATCTACTAAACATATGTACATACAGTGACTCTACTTTTTGACTTTTTGAGTTTTACTCTCATGTCGCCATTGTTCATTTCCATTAGTCTATCGTTCTTGAGTTCAAGTGTTCAACTTCAAGTGGTTGGATTAAAAAAATCATTTTCCGTGAAATCAATTGAACAAAAGTTTTCCAAAGTATGAACATGATTCAATATATAATAATAATATAATAATATTACGGGTGGAGCTACTGTCCGTAGAGGGCCAGGGCCTAGCGCCTTAGCAACCAGTTGTGTTGTGCGCGGTATTGTTCTCTCACGAGTAGAAGGGATCTACAGTTCTATGCCGACTCTGAACGGCCAAGTTTGAGACTCTTTTTCCAGGCAGTTGTTACACATTGAACATTGTCAATAACTGTGACAATTATTTGTGGTCGTACCCAGTTTAGTTGCGTAGGGGTCGACGTACATAACCACAACGCCACGGCCGCTACAACATATGCAATCTTTTAAGAACAATGGTTTCTTTAATCGATTTCCTGGGAGTGGATTAGCATCAAGACTTTCAGCGAACTAAATACAGTGTACGATACTACGAATAGTGAAAGAAAACCCGAAAGTTTCAGTATAAAAATATCAGACATATTAAAACGGTTCAAAATTGCAGAAGTTAAAGAAGGTCTTTAGGTCCGTACACCACGCAAGAAGCATACATGCCTGAAACACTACACCGCGTTGCTTCTTGCGTCGCCTTTCAACACAAGACATTTATAAGCTATTTTGAAATATTGCGTATTAAAAATTTGGAATTTTTCATACAAACGGAGAGTTTTCTGTGGCAACTGACCAAATGCAGCTGCAGATTTGAATGCAGATTTGAAGACAGCGGATGTGAGAATTGAAAACAGCTGAAGAATTAAGTTCTTTATTTCAGCAAAGTATGTGAAAGACTGGGTGGTCGCCGTGGCGTAGTGGGTAAGTGCGTCGACTCCTACGCAGAGGGTGCCAGGTTCGATACCCAAATTTACCACCTTTCATATTTTCACGGCTCCACCTCTTTCGAGTCACTGACAATGCTCAAAGAGTATTCCTGTCTAGAAAAAGCTTCTCAAATTCGCCGTTCGGAGTCGGCATTAAACTGTAGGTCCCATCTACTCGTGAAAGAACAATAGCACGCACAACACAAGTGGTTGCTGAGAAGCTAGGCCCAGGTCTGCCTCGGACTGTCGCGCCACCCATATTATTATTATGTGAAAGACTGAAGGACTAGCCTCAGTCACCCGAAGTCGGTAGCAACAACGCATTGTCGTTGTTTTCACATCTTTGTCGGAAATGAATATAAAAATGCGACCGGCATACGCCAAAACTTCTTTAAATAAAGAGGCAGCATTTTGGAAACAAGTTATATTTGGTGATAAGTCTCACATCTGCAACAGGGGATAACGAAACAGGGGGAACGGAACAGTTTTATAATCCAAAATGTAACTTCAACACTAAACCATGTTCGAAAAGTTTTGTGTCAAATACCAGGCAACAAAACTTGCACATGTGGACACCAAGTATTATATCTGGATTTAAGTCCTGTTTAGCAACTTTTGGGCGGTGCTTGACAATAACATCGAAAAATATACGTTGGAGCAACGAGTTAAGGATTACTTTATTCGAATAATGGCAAAAAATACCAGCAGCTGAAGCCCATAACCTAGTCAGATGCATGAATTAGAAAATGCAAGTCGTGTTAAAAACGAAAGGGCATTATACAAATTAAATTATTATTGTCAGTTATGTTATGGCCGCTGAAAGAATAGTATTCATGGCTTCATTTTGATGTTTTTAAAGTTATACGATACCGATAAAGTGGCTCTGCGCATCTAAAATCTACTCGAAATACGAAATGTGTTTATATGCAATTTACATTGTTTCTATAATATAAAAAATGGACAAGTTGAACTTAAGGGAGGTGTTTTCTTTGGTTCAGTGTGTGCTGAATATTTTCGGAGTAATGAAAAGGCTCTGGTGTCTTTTTGATCACAAAAATAATTCTCGTGTTACCTTTTTAGAAGCGGACAATTTTAAATTGAAATAAAACAAAGAAAAATGATCTGAATGACCATACATATTTACTAATTATATTCTATGATATATGTAAAAGCTTGAACGTGATTTTGGCCATGTGACTACCGCTGACGGTGCGTATATTTCACATACTCCTCACAGTAAATCATGCTCTACTTCGGCAATAAATAGTCCAACCCCCAAGGTTACCAAGAAGTTAGTAATCATGTACAATTTTGAAAAGACCGCCGGATCGGAGGGTCAACCTGCTCACCAAACGGTGACATTTTCCGGACGTAATTTTAAGGCTTTAGTTTGAGTTTATTGACTGTTCTTCAAAATAAATTTGAATCTTTTCTTCGATTTGAAAATATTCTGGTTTTTGCCGAAAACTAACGAAACACTGAACTGTCATTTTGTCTTCCCTTACAACTTCCACTAAAATGCCTTCTTTTGAAATCTTGATTATAAATTGAAAATATTTATAATAATAATAATAATAAAAATATGGGTGGCGCCACAGTCCGAGGCGGACGTGGGCCTAGCTTCTCAACAACCACTCGTGTCGTGTGTGCTATTATTCTCTCACGCGTGGAAGGGACCTACAGTTTAATGCCGACTCCGTACGGCCAAGTTCGAGAAGCTTTTTCTAGACAAGAAATACTCTTTGAGCATTGTGAGTGACTCGAAAGAGGTGGAGGCCGTGAATTATCAAAGGTGGTAAATTCGGGTACCGAACATGGCACCCTCTGCGTAGGAGTCGACGCACTAACCCACTACGCCACGGCGACCCAGTGAAATGTTGAAATGAAAATGTTTATGTCACCCCAAAAAGTGAGGTTAAGTAAGAATACTTGCCTGTTAATCAAAAATCAAATATTGACAGATATTCAACTCCACAGCTGACAGTCCCCATGTCTGCCAAATTATTTGACGGACATTCACAAATATTTTGACAGTTAATTATGAACTATGTAGCAAGGATGGGCTTGTCAAATCCACCATCTTATTTTGTGACTTCATTGGGGGTGTGTATTGGATAGATGCGTCTTTGTAACTTTACATTACGTCACAATTCATACCACATGGTATATACAAATGTGAAAAATAAAAATCACTAATGGAATTACAAACTGATACAATTTGGAAGGATTTAATTAATTCATGAATATGCATAATATACGTTAAGGCTTCAATGAGCAGAAAAAGATTAAAAAAAAAGTTATCCGTTTCTGTTTTGAGTGTACCTATTCTCTGACGTGAATATTCTAGGGATGGCGGCTCTTAACGCCCTTGTAAGGTTGTTCAGCACATCTTATTTTCCAAGAACATTATAATCAAAAACAGCATATTTATTTAAAAAATATATATTTTAATCATGCTGGTTGCACTATATGCTATACAACTGCACTGCGTGCATGTTTACAGTACAGGTTCGGTTAGGTTTATGTGATTGCCACAACTGAAGCAGTTCTAGCCCACTTCAGGTTTCTCTTTGGGTACTAAATAAAACACCTAAAGATACCTACTGGTATGCTAGTGGCATATCCTGGATGATGTACTCCTTTGCTGGGTTGCTGCCAATTAGTACCTTTTATAAATTTTGTTATGTCCAGAATTTTAATGCCAGACATTTCCTCAAGGCTATGAATAGCTGCCTAGCGTGGTTTTCCTTGTCTTTACAAGTGCTGGACAGGTGAAAAGATGGTGAAGTATAGTTTCTTCTTCCTCTTCGTCCCTACAGCTACTACGGAAGTCATTGTAGGGGGTTCCCATTCTCCTTGCGTGTGTGCCGAATAGACAATGTTTTGTTTATAGTACAAGTCGGTCAGATTTTAACGTCGCTTGAAGAATTCATTGATTATAAACCAAGTTAGAAGCCTTTTCTATTTAGCGTGAGATTTTAATGAGCCCACGTCAATAAGAAATAATACACCGTCCGAAGCTGACAAAATTGTTTGGTTTAACTTCAGAGGTTGGGAAATACGATGCAATTGGTACAACATTTTTTCTGTACTCACATTCGCATCGAATCATTTGCCAAAAATGCCTGTGTAGGAAATTAGAAAAATCATAGAGTCTGGGAATTCACATAAAATGTAGGTCCCAACCACCGTCATTGCACAATATAAAGCACAACACGAACACGGCTCAGGTTCAAATCGGACTCTCTCTGTCGTAAAAAATCGTCCATGAAGCGACATTATAACTTGAGAAGCGCGACAGACCGACTCAAATACTCTTTGAGCTTTGCCAGAGGTAGAGTCGCGAATTATGAAAATTGGTAAATTCGGGTATCGAACGTGACACCCCTGCGTAGGAGTCGACGCACCAACTCACGGCAGCCCATGCGTATTTTTATATTACTTGTTATATTTCTTGATAATTGATCATAACAGAAAACTATATCCTTAGGCAAGCTTAAATTTAAAATGAATGTCATTCATTGTTTTGATTTGTCTCATTTCCTTCAATACTTTATTAATCCTTAAATATTCCATCGTCAAGAAGAATTGTATACGAGTAAAGTGATGTTCATATTATCACACTACGGATAGCAACCTTTCCAAACTCTAACACGTCATGTCATTCACAAGAATAGCGGATTCATGTGAATTGTTTATACGTGGCGTTTTGGATCGCTCCTGTCTCTTTGCGTATTGCGTTCTCAGATTGACAGTTCGTGAGTAAAATGATAGATTCGCAGAGAAACAATCCTAATCAATAAATAAATCATTAATTAGTCTTTTTATGTTGACTATGTTTTTCTCCATAATCCAAAGCGAATCCTTTGGCCTACCAAGAAGAAAAACTTTTTGATCATTTGCTCGCATATTGTTGTTTTTGAAAGTTCGCTTTCGCAGTTCGCTGCTCATATGTACGGTGGTGCTTAAAGGTTATGTTCAGACTTTGTTTTAGTAATAAATTTAATTTAAAGACGTCAAAAGGCGTACTGATTGAATCAATGCGAATAATAGTATATCAATCCTCAAAAATGTTTAAAACCAAATTTGAAGGCATTTTTTTTTTCTTGGAAATACAAACATTTTCCTCAGTGGAGGGGTCATCTCTATATTATACCAATTGAGCCTCAAATGTTTGTCGCCGATTCACGCGTCAACGCGTTTATCGATTTCAACAAAACTTTCACACATCTTTGGTATTGATCTATATATGGTTTGTGTGTTTAATTAAAATCGGTAAACATTTATGTGTACGTGAAAAAACACATGAATTCAAAAACTTTAAAATTTTCAGAATGCTGCTCTAAGCTTATTATATGCAAATGGGTTATTTGTAACAAAAGAAAGAACTCAAGAGTCTTGCGAATGTACACAACACAAAAAGTGGATTCAACGTACTATATTTACAGAGTCACATCAACGGGTGGACGGGTCAGCTCCTTTGTTAATACAGGGATAACTTAAAATTGTATGTAGATATTTATTAAAACGTGAAATTCTAACTCCATAATGCTCCATATGATATGATATATGATATCTGATGCATATATATAAGTAAAATTTAAAAAATGTATACGAAATAATGTACGTGTATGAATACAAAATTAAGTGTAGTTTATAAATCACTCGCTGGCAACGTTATATTTAAAAGCGATCAATACTAATTTTATAACTAAATGTCGACAATTACACTATGGCTCAAATATATAAAAACCATCTCATTTTGCACATCTCCTGAAACTATTAACATTTAAACATCAATGTATAAGACATTCAAGGAAAATATAACATATAAATTATTTGGGTGGTGCGATATCGATTCAGTAAAACCAAAATCAACAAAATGCGCTTATTAATGGAAGTATTAATTTCAGACACTGTACATAACCATTATTATGCATACACCATTATCAGGAAATTAATCTTAGTTCGGATTGGCAGTTTGAAGCTAATTTAAACATTGATAGCCTTCTTTATCGGATCGTTGCATTTTCGTAGCGCAAATTTAGTGAGTTTTATTGCTCATAAAATTTAAGAAATTGCCATAACAGTTTCGTACTCTATTAATGTTATCCGTTTATATAGTCGTCGTAGGAGTTGGATAGATAAATGTGAGACATATGGATGGAGAAGGTGTACTCGACGTTAGTGCCAGACAAGTAATTAAAGCCTGACAAGTGATTCTAAATCGAGTTTAAATGTAATAAAGTTCATGATAGTGTTTGAAATATATACATGTCTGTTCCTGGTGAAGGAATATATTACATCTATGCCTATTACATATATTGAAACTACAACTAGATAAACTAAATAGAAAGGGGTTGCTTTGAAAAATGATCATAAGAGCTCTATGTAAAATATTTGGGTCGCCGTGGCGTAGTGGGTGAGTGCGTCGACTCCTACGCAGAGGGTGCCAGGTTCGATACCCGAATTTACCACCTATCATAATTCACGGCTCCACCTCTTTCGAGTCACTGACAATGCTCAAAGAGTACTCTTGTCTAGAAAAAGTTTCTCAAATTCGCCGTTCGGAGTCGGAATTAAACTATAGATTCCTTCCATGCGTGAAAGACCAATAGCACGCACAGCACGAGTGGTTGCTGAGAAGCTTGGCCCAGGTCCACCTCGGACTGTCGCGCCACCCATATTATCATTATTATTATTATACAAAATATTTATTGCACATATTAAAGAGTGTAGCAAAAATTCAACGCGGGAGTTCTGCTATCTGCAGTCGTCCTCACCATTGTTAAAGTATTCTGCATCGCCTGGTCCAAATTCACTTAGCAAATGTTTTGTTAATTTTTCTGGAAGAATGTAACAAAGCGCTCGCTTAGTGGATTACCAAGCCCTATTGTGATTGAGCAAGCAAAATTAATAAAACCGAGCTAAACGTTGTAAATAGTTTATTTCATACACGATTTACAATCTACTCAAATCGCTAGAGAAGATGTTAATTCGCGGGTGGTTGCAAACAAAAAGAGATCATGACAGAGATTGAGCACCTTGCCTTTGATCATAATAATAGTGAGTATGTTCATCTAGCTGGGCATCGCGACAAGTGCATTACAAAAAAGTCGAGTTAACCTATGGTTATCGATAAATTAGGATAATAGTGGGTACATCATTAATAAATAATAAAATTCAAATAATAAATACAATTCATTATTTGTTCAGATAATAGTCATTACACAACATATTGTTCTAATACTTTTTGTAACTTTTTAGAAGAAAAATGGCGCTACAGATGGTGGCAGTTGAACAAGACTTTTCGAGCACTTTCATGCTGTACCTTGAACCACACAGACATTGTTTGATTTCATTGATGACGTCTGCAATAGTATCATGCCCGTAGTGTAAGCTCCATGGAATATCTTTCAGGCTTAGGTTTTGACAAAATACATGTTCTGGCTTTTTAACAAACATTGGGCAATAACTTGACTAAGATTCGTTTTCAAATAATTTTTGGATTTTGCCGAATGAGTGCACATACACGAATTTCTACCTAGTCCCATAAATTCAAGTGTCATTAAATCACACGATCTTGGTGGCCACAGACCAGTTCACATCTCGAAAACGTGAAATAACTCCCAGCTGGGGTGAATAGAGCCATGTTGTAACATGCGATTCACTACGCATTCCATGCTCAGTTGGCTTTTGATTTTGAGTCAGTTGAATTTTATTTCAATTCAAATCGAAATTCAATATATGTATGTCATCATTTTCCGTAAGACAACCCTAACGTTGTGATCATCGTGAAAGTGATGCATTTGGAACTTCTTAATCGTCTAAATTTACTGCTGAGTGGGCATTTTAATGGTCAATGGGATTATACTGGTTTGTTTATGTAATCCGCTCAGATGGGTGATTTTGGCGACTCTTTTTTTCACACACATTCAACCATTGTTAATCGATGCATATTGTAGAATGCCACACGTTAAGCTAAATATATGCACCATCAGATGACAGTTCGACTTGTCGTGACTGTATTGACTTTTTTTAAAAAATATATCCATCGCGCTTTTCAATTGTACATAATAACCAGTCTAATATGATAATTACAAAATATCGGAGATAAGAAGAGCCACTCCCTCCCATGTCTCTTGGTATTTTACCACCACCCTCTGTCCGGGGTTGTATTTTATCATGATGAAAAAATGTTTGACAATTGAAAAGTACCACAGCTCGACGGTCATTCGTGACATGTGTCAAAGTCAAAAATGCCCAGTTAACATTGTCATTTCATCATGGAGTAACTTTTATGGAATGCATTTAGTTATTTATTATCCTCCCTCACAATGACTGAGTGGAGATCCGCTTTTTGATCGAACAAATGTCTTCAGCGCAACGCTCATTAGTTGATCTAATGGATAAGCTAATAAACAAAACTGCGGTATATGGTCGATTAGCAGCATCAAGAAATACATAAGCTGTTTATGCACCCAGAAAAATGCGCCGATTAGTCCCGTTTATGGTCCGTTGGTATCATTGACCGATATATTTGAATAGAAAATTAGCGTCAAAGGCCTTCAATCAGTGATTTCGTACTGTTTTCTTGTCCAAAATTCTCGAGCTCTTGTGAAATGGAGTAGTGAATTGTCTGCCTATTTTGATGTAGTGAATTGTCTGACTCACATGCACCATGCAGTTTGTCTCGAGAACTTCAGAGCCATCATTAAACCTGCACCGGATTTCGGCAAGAAGGTGCACTGTCGTGTGATTTCTTCAATCTGGTACTGGAGAAGATGGACGGTTGTAAACACGGAAGGCACTATCTTCTATAAGCCAGTCCAAAGTATTGAATGGAGGAGAAGACACAACCGCGAACTCTACGAATTGTATCAGGATGTGGAAATAGTCCGCAGGGAAAAAATCCGTCAACTGCACTGGCTCCGCAACATCGAGCGCATGGACAACAATGCTTCAAGTAAGAGGGTCTTCGAATCTGAGCCTTCTGGTTCGAGAATTAGAGGAAAATCGAATCCCCGGTATAAAGACCAAGTAATTGCGGATGCAAGACAGCTTGAAGCAGAGTGAGAAGGACCGACAGCAATAGAAGACTGTAAATGCTCAGACTCATATCCTCCATGGGTCGCATGCCTTATAAGTAAGTAATTAGGTAATTTGCTAGATCGCGTCCCTGTATTTTGCCGATAAGTGTACGTGAATTGGTGAGATTCGAAAAAGTTACTCAACATTTTACTCTACAGCTTGCAAAGGGCCAGAGCCTCGCTTCAAAAGAAACCACTTATGTTGTGTGTGATTTTGTCCTCCCTCGAGTGGGAGAGCCCGCAGTTTTATGCCGAGCTCGAAAGGCCAAATTTGAGAGCAATTTTCGAGACAGGAGTACTTTTATTTCGAGAATTGACAGAAAATTGAAAGTTGTGACGTCGCGGCGCGTCTTAAAAATTGTTTGTTATACTGAGACACGAACCCAGACAACGTACATTGTATCTTTATATGCGTACGAGTCAACGCATATACCCACTATGCCATCTATGGCGACCACTCTCTCCGTATTAGCCACTTAAGCAGTAGATGGTCAACATTTAACATTTACAAATTGAATACAACATTGTAATTTTCATTGGTTTTTTACGATTAAAAACCAAACACTTAAAAAATACTTTAACCCTCATCTCATCCTTACGTAGAAAACTACGCAGGAGTGGATGCTTTTTGTCTTATTTTCTTTTTCAAAAACCACATGTTCGAAAACTTCCGAAATGTGTTGACTTTATTACAGTCCTTATTATACCCATAACCTCTTCCGTAGAATTCTAAAAAAAAATAGAATTCTTTAAAAAACATAAAAAATCACGAAAAACATACTAAAATACCGCATGAGTAGAAATGTACGCACAATTGAGGAAGAGAACCAATTCACATTCACAACATGATAAAAAATTCAACAAAAATGTTTATAATTCTAATTTTATTCTCCTCCTACTATATTGAAGGTAGTATTATGCATCACGTGAATTCATCATCAAATGACACAAATATGTTCACACGAAAATACGATAAGCCTTGCAGTTATTTCCAAAAAAAAGGGTATAATTCTTGTATCCCCTTCACCATACGCTGGGAACGCGAAATCCCGGGCCTGCAGTGCAGTAATCGTCTCTATGACTGACAGAAAGTTTTCATTTATTCATAAGCGACAAACAGCACTTTTCCAAATAAATCTCTACGATAGTTAGGAGGTACTTGAATATTTTATTGCCGAGTGCAGAATGTCGGTTATTTATTTTGCATAACCATTCCTACACTTCTTGTGCAAACATCCGAATTTGAATAATAAAACCGACTGCACATAAATTCTTATTCGAATTTATGATCGTGCACAAATCTTTACACATGAGTGGATACTTGACATGCGAAATGTATTCTATTCAAGGGAATTGTCAAAGTTGTGTAAACAAACTTATTTCTGTCATCAGAGAGAAATGACAAGTTTGAATGCATTCTTGTTTTGAAAGATAGCTTATTTTGCTACTTATATACAATCGCGACTTATAGGGGGAATCAAATTAAGGGTATTGGGAAGTGATGCTAGAATGCGTGCACATTTGGATATCTATTGCACGAATCGTATCCATTTTCAAGCCAGTCTGAATGATAATCAGGAACTTTAATGCCCTGTTTCACAAGCTAAACGAGGGTGAAATGTTGTGTAACCCCCCGATTATGTACCCCAGCTGAATTTTGTTTTGCTTTTTCTTGTTTCAAGTTTATTCTCAAGTTCTCAAGTCTTCTGATGTTGGAAAATGGAATCCATTCCTTGAATTTAAATCATCTGCAGCTTTTTCTTTCCATTCACTTTATCAGCCACTGGTTTGTTAAGTCTTATTTCTATTTTTATTTTTATTATGGAATAATTGTAGAAATGTAATTTTTATTTTCCGATAATTGCAAAGACGTGCTACAAAAGTTCACTAAAGACCTGCATACCCTTTGTATAATGATGTGACATTTCTAGCAATCAAAATTAAATTATTTTTTCAAACCAAATTTTAGTCAATGTAGCTTATCTGTATAAAACCGATGTATCGACTCCGTTTAACAAAAAACAAAAACATGTAAATAGCGTTAGCGTTAGTGCTGCATACCCGCCAGGTTAAACTGCCAAGTGTTTTTGAAAAATTAGAAAAAATCTGTTAAAAATGGAAAGCTGTAATAAATACTGCTTGAAAATACATTGTAAATACATTAACTTTGTGATGTGGTGTGGGGTTTTATTCGCCGTCGATGAGTTTGACTTTCAGCCGTGTTTGTACCAGACATGTCACATTACCTGACGTTTTCATTTGTGAAGAGGAAGTTGTTGAGGGTCAATGGTTGGTGATCTATTCATCAAAATATACCCAGCCAACAGTACGGGACACGAACAATGCATGTAAATTACACATGGCCGTCGATCCCCTCATCACCATGGTACCAGTTATAATTATCACCACAAGCAATTGTTGTGTGCATCCATTATAGGCATTGTATGTAGATAGAGTGGTAAAAGTTGATCCGCGAGAGACTGCTTAAACGTAGACCACTTGTTCAAAAATGTCATCAATCCTTTGCCACTCTTAGAGGAATATTTTCGCGTCCATGAGCGAAAATGCTCATATTACCCGAAGAAGCTTCACAATTGAGCTATAAGACATCCATTCTTAGTAGAGTCCCTGGATTTGCGTATAAAATCGAACCCGAAACTGGATAGGGCCGCTAGTGTATTCACATTTAGACAATGTTGGTCCATTGTGATATCCACAGTCCCACACCAGTGACGGTGCCGTTAATTTGATTCCAACGGCAAATGGTGACTGGACCAGATTTGAAAATCAGATAAAAGCGTATTAACTATTCTTTCACTGGGATTCAAGCCGAAGACTTCACTAAGCAAAGATAAGGAGGCAATTAACCAACTGCGCAATCCAATTGACCAATAGAAGAAATGTGGTATCAAATGTTGTCATGCCTCTATCAAGAGAAATAGATATCTCACAGCCAACCACTGCCAGAATACTTGTCAAAAAATGGTAAACAAAGTCTTTGTTATGTGCGTTGAAATTCTGTACGTAATTCCAGATTGCACAGACAAAATCATATCCAAACAAAACAGAGACTATTCTGTTGATCGTGTTGCTGATGTCAACGGTGTGGATGTAGTAACCGTAGCCTTGAAAGATAATAAGGTGGTTAACATAGCATCAATTTTTGTAGGAAAAAAGCCACAAGCACAGCTGAGGAGGTATGAGACGAAGACGAAGCGGTATATATCAACTGATGGTGCCAATATTGTTGGAGAATAAAATCACCACATGGGTTGTATATAATCGATTGCATCATGGGACAAAATACAGCTTCATTGGATTTGATCTTGGTAACGTACATAAGAATTCTTAAAGCAAAGGCAAAGACAGCATAATCATTTGAATTCAGCTGATTGTCGCCTTGAAATTGGAACAACTTTCTGTCAGCTTGGTGTCGCATCGAATATGAAGATCCGCCGATCTATCGAAAATTAAAATCAAACAAAACGACACATAGGTTAAGCACTGAAACGAATATGTTCTCCTGTGGCAATCAGATAAGATCGGTCAGGACACTGGTAAAATGCTCTGGTATCTTACAAACGATGTGCAGGGAATGTAGCGTCGCGTCCCTCTGTGCTATAATATACACAGCATTTGATTCATTGAATTGAATTTCACCTTAGTAAGTTAAGTTGTAACCTTTTGATGCAGTGTGACATTTCAGTCACGATCCCTTCATTTTTTTTTCAAGGGATAATAAGATTTGCCCTAAATTTCCTTTGATTAACGTTTCTTGACACTTATTTCTGAAATTTTATATCTTACCCTACCCCTCTGCAGGGCAACAAAGTATAAAAAATACAAGGTGGCGCAAAATTAATCATCCTATCAGAAGATGTTATAATTTGTTCAATCATTATTTGACATTTGTGAACTAGACAGCTGTATACGACAGCTGCGGTGGTGTTAGCGCAGCGTGTATTTCATTTCAGCGATTTGGAAAGAACGCCCGATTTAACTATCCCAACCATCTTTCCTTGCGACTACTTGAAATCGCAGGCTTATGCCAACAAGTCTCAGAGAATCGCAGCTCTTAAGGAAAATATTCGGGCATATCCGGAAATCTTAGGGAAAGTCATGGAAAACGCGATAAATCGGGCACATACATATTTCAGTGGCTGCAGCCACTTGACGGATATCATCTTTTCCACTTAACAGAAAAATTGTTTAGTCCAAAATAAAGATTTCTATCATTCAACAATTTTTTTTAATTTAAAAAATGGTTCAAAAACCAAATTGCGCAATTTGAACCATTTTTTAAATTAAAAAAAAATGTTGAATGATAGAAATCTTTATTTTGGACTAAAAAATTGTTCTGTTAAGTGGAAAATATGACCTTGCACATTGCAGAAAAAACACGTACCAAATGGAATGTGTTTCCATATTATTTACATTTTACAATATAAAATAAATTACACAAATGAAGTTCAGATTTCGAGTGAATTTGGGTTTGATGCCGGTATAAGCTTCAGCTCAACTTAAATTTATACCTTCCCTCTGAAACTGGGTGATTGATTTGACGAAAGACAGAATGTGGTAAAGTATAGTTTAATGCCGCCAAGGTCCTCTAATTCAAAAATATACGTTTCTTTGTTAAGCAGGTAATCAGTATAGCCATACACGGAAGTATGAAATAAAATGTGTTAACATATAAACGAAATTTTACAGCACTTTTTTTAAAAATCGTTCAGTAAAGGGGAGAGTTGCTGATTTAAACTAAAAAAGGCGTACATTTCCTATTTTTAACATGATTTTGAGGTGGTATGCATTTTTTTTTAAATAAAGGGTATTTTTTCATTAGCCTTATAATTCCGATATTTTCATATTAATTTCTCTTAATTTAATATAAATCCCATTTTGTTCACAGATCGGTTGATGATCACCAAGACACCATCCAACACTCTTTTGTCACTCAAACTTACCGTCATTAATCGAAAATCCTTAGTGTGCGAAAATTGCAATTGCTGAGCATACACATATCAGCATTAACAGCTTTCTTTGAATGATGCGAATTCCGTGGTCGTTCCAAACTCCTTGGCCACTCGTATTCCCTTTTATTTGTTTTCTCAATTTAAATCCACATTTTTCTTTTTTGCGAAACGAATACAAAAATTAACACTGTTAGGCGCACATGCAATTCACACATTAAGAAACTTCACTTACAACCCAAGCGGCGGTGAAGAAAAAAAAAAAAAAAAACAACAATTAATCATCGATAAAACTCACAATTCACACGAGAGTTAAGCGCGTACATACACGACTGGGTTAAGAGGAGAAAATGACGACACACAAGCAATCACTTACAAAATATAAAGATAGAGATCAAAGGTATCCATCATCGAGTAACTAACTTTGTGGCATGAAATAATGGATAGACACACTCTTGAACGCACATTAATTTCTCTATCTTTGCCAAAACGCGCGCACACACGTACTGCTAAATATCAATTAATCACGCACAAATTGTGTGAGATTCCAAAAAACAAAAAAAAAATAGAAAGGAAAACCGAACGCACTGAAGTACACACTTTCCGTTTTGACGCAAATTATCGCAACAAATTGATTGAACCGAAATTAATAAAAGCATTACCTCGCATTGCTCAAGTGTGAAATGGGTTACGTTAGAATGTGCGTTAATGAATGAACATGCATATATCTGAAGCTATATCTCCCTAAACGTTATCGTGGAGATTTAGCTTAATGCTTAATGAACAGGCGGGGATAATTTTCTGATGTGACGCTTGTCATCACGATTATAAACACTTGCAATATTAATATCCTTTGTCGAACACGGCATTAATTTTCTTCACGAAATCTCATTTAATCCACTTATCCACTTATCGATATAAACGCACATACTTACTCGCACGGCTGTGTGTAAATTCACCACTGAACGAAAATAAAATAGAAGATACTCTTTTTAAATTGCGTAATCCTTTTAAATATCTTGATGCGTATATCCTTGTACTGTTTGTCAACAATGTGAGAGATGAGAATTCCGTGGTGATTAATCCAAATGTGAACTGTTAATTTACATGCATATGCGATACACGTACACTACATAACGCCGGTAAGTGTTAACAAGATTACACCCCTGACTTCCGATAAATTCATTAGATTCCCTTTCGCATTAATTTGTTTTAATTGTGCACACACTCGAGAAGCACAATGACAACACCGCATTTTATGTACAACCTCGCATTCAATCTTCACAGCACATCACTCAATGAGACTTAATGAATCGCATTATCAGGCTTGGAACCTTTTCCGATATTCACCAAGTGAGATTTATACGCACCGAACGAAAACAAGAACATTTTGTATAGGGACCGAACCGCCGCCGCCGCCGACGCAATTAATTGCACACGTATGTACACATATCCACTGCGTTCGTGTATTCTATACTAAATGTGGGCTTGAAAGGGTGGTGTATACGAAAATTGAATAAAAGAACAATGCACACACAGATCGACGTTATGAATTAATACGAATTTGGGGTTTGCCCCAGTACCAATCATTGCAAATATCGAACTACAACTGACGTCAGATCTCAAATTTGAATTGCTTGGAGAAATGATTCATGCGGGTGGTTTCCTTAAATCGACTGCAGCGACAGAGCGTTTATAACATTTTCTCACGGATTCTCTGTGAACTATGTGTTGGGGTAGTGTGAACTGATGCGCATGGTCGGGGCTTCTAACTTCTCAAAAACAAAACTTGATGGGGAAAACAATGGGAAATTTTAAGCTTACTCTTATCTGTTCAAATTTGTTGAATTAATCTTACAGACAAAAATTACAGGTATTTTTTTTTTGTTTCTCATTAAATATGTCGATGAAACCGACTAAGCAAAGGACACCACTTTTCCCCTTTTCTTATTCCTCCTGAAGATAGGAATAGAGGAAAATAAAATACTTTGCTTACTTAATTAATTTCATTTCAAGGACCTTTTGGTAAAATTGTAATTTTCATTCATTCCCCTCCCCCCATTCATTTCTAAGTTTGATTCCAAAATATTGATATAGTACATCACAGTCTCTTAAATTTTGTATCTATTCCTTGGATGCATCGATGAGAGCACGTCAGGCATGGCTTGGTTCTCACATCTATCTTCATATTCAACTCGAAACCTCAGATTTAAATCTATAAATATGTGTACATCATTATTATGATGACCTATTTTTCTATTGAAAATAATTGACAATGAGTTATACTTGTTTATTTGAAGGAACCGAAATACCCCTTCTTCTCCAAATTTCGAACATCAGACGATGTAACATGAAGTAAATATTGGGAAATTGATTACGACGTCATTAACAGAAAGCTCCTTCAGGGTCTGTAAGTACCAGTTACAGGAGGAACATATTCAATCGCAGCCTAGCTACATGATTTGTGGCAAACATTCAAAATTAAGATAATCTACAGCGAGGTCATAGTTTGCGAAATAAAGCATTTAATGGTAAGAATAAAAGAATAATATAATAGAATAAGAAAAGCTTAACACACGATAAATGCTAAGATGCAGCAGAGATCTACATACATCTAAATACGTGCTGCCCATTTTTGTCATACGCTTATACAACGTTCTACTCAACCGAATGACATGTTACTTAAGCTACTGGAAAGGCAAGCTTAAGTAGATGTACACAATGTGTTTCTTTCTTACACATGTACAAAACTAGGTTATTTTACGAGATATTTACAGACATTTGCTGTTTGCGTTACCCCTGATTGTCCTCGAATTTCGACGACGGGCGAGTTTAGTTCATATAATTCTGAAAAGTAAATGATATTTCAATTGGGACTTGACAGCTTTGACTCTTGACCCTTAAACCAATGACAGAACTTTTAGTATTAAAGGGAGGTAGGCATATATATATGAGTTCCTGACGGCCTTATGTCCGTGGCTCACCTAGACCAAGGTCACGGGTCCATTGTGCCCTAACTAGTAAATGGTTTACTACCGCGGGACTACTTCTAATCCCCTAAACAAACCGATCCGTTTATGAATCAAAGGGGGCTTTTCAGCTCAACGCCGTACAGTCCGCTTTGTTTTTGGGAACGAGGAACATAATCTGTAAAAACTACTGTACCGAAGTCTGAAACATCGCACAAATGGTATCAGTTCGTTCCATGGCCCAAAAATTGTAGATTTATCTCATACGACATAAAGTCTATAAGGTATAATTTTTAAATTACTAACTATTTTTGTTTTAATGCGGAAAATCTCGGTTAAGTCTCATCTATTATGTCATATTAAATCTACCAATTGCAATGTACGTATTTTAACCGATAGAAAATAGAAATAATAAAACACGATCAACTTTATTACTTTATTATAAGTACGTCCGTATCGTTTCGCAAACTACACAAGAGTGATCTTTATTCATGTTCACTGCTCTCACACTGGTAGTCCCTTTTACATGTTTATTTTTCTTAGAAGAGTGCTTGAATTCGTTATAAGGGCTGCTACAACTCGGCCTTCCTGACTCCAAATCGTCCCGATTCCTTTGTAAATTACATTTTTTTTTGTCAATAAACCAGTATAACTTTTGGAATGTTTCGTCCGGTGACCACTTCCTTGCTTCTACCGCTCGCTTCATAGTCAACCGACTTGAAGGGTCTCCAAACATTTCCCGGATTTTTTCCAACAGTTTCTTTATTTCTATAGTGGTCACATCCGTCCGAGAGTGAAACCACTTTAAAGCCTTCTTCTTCAACCTGCATGATATAAGGACTCTTACATTATTATCATCTAATGTATATGCTTCCCTCAAATTAATAAGTTGTGCTTCCCAGTGAGAGAACAATTCGGCCTCCCCTGAGAATTCTGCTAGTAAATTCTTGACATTGCTGAAATTTTCGACCACCTGGCTACTGCTGTCATTACGTGTGTTGTCCTGTCCTTGACTCTGTTTCAGCTGCAACTCGTTCTCTCTTCTTAGGAGATCATTTTCGCTTATTTTCTTACGCAGTACTTCCACCTCTCTCTTCATAAGTTCCCATTCATTATCCTTACCACTCATCATCGCTCTCTTCTTACTTTTCTCTTTATCCCCGGCACTCATCTTGTCACTCGTCATTGATCTGCTCTCTTCGTTCGTTGCACTGCTTCGTTCATTTTCGATCTGCTGTTCCTTATCTTCTTCAATACTGCTGCTCTCTTCTTCACACTTCTTCATGAACGTCCTCGTATTCTTCCTGGGATACTCCGTCTGCTGTCCTCTTTACGGTTCAAGCGGTAATTTTTAATCTACAGATCCGATAATATAAACATTTGATGAATAACTTTATCATAAGGTCAGTGGTGGTACGTCGCAGCAGTTGAAACTTGTACAGTTGTTTAAGTAAGACTCTAAAGAATATTTTAAAAGAAGAATGAAAGTGGATCGATGTGGAGCTCGTTTGCTCTGCTCTACTGAAATTCCGCAAATATTCCGATTTTCTCACCATTTATTTTAAAAAATTCAGAAGTGACTGAATAAGAATATTCAAATTACGAAAACTTTTACGTATTAAAAATTTAAAATTATTCATCATGTCGCGAGTAATATAATATTATGTATATCATCAAACATAGTCGACATCAGGAATTTGTCAGAAAGCTGACGTAGTGTCCGGTCCCACGGTTGCTTACAGCTTGTAAGAAACTGTACACCGCAATGGGATCAGGTGCACAAACGACACAATTCAAATGTCTGCTATGTGCGATGATATTTTAAAAGTAAAACAAAGATAAGTTCTATCGCAGAACTTCAAAAAAACTGGTGTCTTTCTCGCGGCACACATATTGACTAGAAAACAAGGCCCTTCACTGTTTGCTTTAAGCATTACTTAATGGAACGACTTTAAACTTTAATCTGAGCCCCCTGGTTCGAGAGGGAGAAGAAGACCGAATCTCCGACACAAAGACCAAGGTAAAGCGGATGCAAGACAGCTTGCCCCTCCCTTTCTCACTCACTCTGGGTTTTAAGATCCCACCAATAAGTTGTATTAATTTTTTTTAGTGCGAATTGAGTATACGAAAAAATATCCATCCCCTGGAAAAAATGTCTGCCGGTGCCTATGATCCACACTACACGCAGCTAAACAGGCCTAAATCCTTCAGATAACCCACACTTACAAAGAAGGATACCTTATTGGACATATAGAAATTCTTAAAAGTCCTTACCGTGTAACGTCTACAGCATGGGGCAATGGAAGAACTGTCCCACTTGCATGAAGAATGGAGCCCAAAAATGTTTTAAGAATTGGTCGAAATCTGAAAGGAGTAGGGGCCGCTGCGATAGGACCAAAATGCAGCCTTACACATTCTTCTCTGCAAGGATACTGCATTTTTCCAAGCAGGATTGCTTGTCATGAATTAAGCTGCACATCGCAATAGCGACAGAAGACCCACCAATATCAAAATGTCTGTGGCGATTTGTCAGGGTCTACAAAGTGTGCATTGCACACCAAGGTAAAAAAAAATACCAAGTACACCTCACGCAACATTAAAACATAAAGTTTATACTTCTAGTAGGATTTGTTTATAGTTGTTGGTCTTAGTAGGTGGTAGGACAGATGTAGGTAATTTTACCTTTCACTTATCCAATGCAAACAGACTGCATTGTAACGCACGATAAAATATTGTTTTTTTTTACTAAGTTGTATACACACGACACACATTTGTGTGCGGATTTTGTCTTCGAACATAGAACTTGTTCAACACTGACACATACCTTCATCTATCTTCATCTTATGGTCATAACAACCAGGACGATATTAAACAGTCAAGGACGTTAATGGAATAAAAATACAATCCCAAACGGAGTAAAAGCTTTTCTAAAACTTCTTTGCTACACGCAGCATGTAATTATCATCATCATCATCTTCTGACCCGCAAGATCCACTAAAAGGGGCGCGAGTGTAAACCCCTCACGAGAGATCTCCAGGCAACTCGATCATCCGCCATCGACTCTAACTCATCAGGGATTATGCCCTAGCGTAACCAGGCGAGCTTATGGACCATCCCATCCTGGGTAGGGCAAGTGGTCACCTACCTGATGGAATCGCATCCGACGCCTGCCTCGGCAGTCGTGATGGTGGGGACATACGTGCTACGTGACCAAACCAACGAAGCATAGCTCTTTCCGTTCGGAGAAGCAGGTGCTCATCGTTAATTCCTCGCGCACTGTCGTGTTTCTCACCCGGCAAGTAATTCCCACAACAGCACGAAGAAATCTCATCTCAGCAGCTTGTATTCGCGATCTTATTCTTTCGATCATTACCCAAATTTCATGACCATAGGTGAGAGTTGGAACAAATACTGAGTTGAAAACCACTAACTTGGCTGTTACACTAAGTTCAGCCTTCCTAAGCTGTGTCAAAACTGACCCAACTTTCCTATAGGATTAGTTCAGTATTACTCCTTCCATCACTCGTGAGGATGACTCCGAGATACTTAAACTTATCCACTTGCTTCAATGGATGTAGAATACATTGAACAGGCGTTCTAGAAATTACCCTAAACTCTGATTTGTCCAGGTTAACCTTCATCCCAGAATCAGTAAACCTACCGAGTGTAATTATCAGTTCCAAAAAATGGGTCCTATTAGTAAAGGAATTTGTGCTAGAATACTAAAACCAACTTATCGAGCTCTGGCTCCATCAAGAGTTCCGTATTCCATTATTTTTCTCTGATAGAGATAAGTGGTACGGCACTTTTCCGAGATTGTCCCAGTTCAGACAAATTTGTTCGCAAGACTATTCTCCTTCATTTCCTTAGATGGGCCTTTGTACTGGTACCCAGTATAGGGTCACTGTAATCACAGGGGATATCTCACTGACACTTTGTATGCAGTTTCTATACCTTTATCATCACGCATCACGGTTATAAAAAAAATGTTGATGTTGGTTAAGGTGTGTTCTCTTAGCTTGAACCAGTGTAAACGTGCTCGCTGTGGATATAGGAACGAAGTCGGTTTCATACACAAATGTGCTGATTGTACTTCAAACCAATAAAACAATTTTCAAAATACATAGAGAAACTTCTCTATAGTGGACAGACCATCATGATTGTCCATTATACAGGAATCTCCGTTCCAAAGGGGTTTGAATACACGAATACCGGTCATGCTGGGAATTTGAATTGATTTTAAGTCAAGAGAGGGGTGTCCGTATAGAGAAGTTTCACTGTAAATCAAATGGTGTGTATTTCAAGTCCTCATTGAACAACTAGAAGGCATTCCTCTTCGCAATGTTCGCTGAGTTAAAAATGAATAATATATTTTCATTTGAAAACTTTTGTAGAATTTAAGATCTACACATGTCCCTAGACACATACAAGACTGGGTAGGATGAATTTAATTGAATTATTGAATCCATAAATACAATGTTTTCGCACAGCTATAAGGATTTGGGGATATGATGGGATGAAGAGTTGTACGGGCGGACGCTTAAAATAACAAAAATACTACCAACACAAATTTTGTGAAATGAATAATAGCTACATATAAAGTCCTGTCTCTGCTGTGTTGTTTTTCATACGAACGTCTACACAGTGTGACGAATCGGGTGGAATTTTTCCTTTTGTGAAAGAAGTGGAGGAACTGCTGCACTGCGCGATGCATCTCCTCTTTCGTCGTCTCGTTTTGATTTATATGCGCACAAAGAATAAACAGCATCTTATGGTCATAACTAACTAGTTGTGTTTATATGTACCTACCTACACTATATACATTCATGAGAATGAAAATACATATTTCTATTGAGGTCGTAGACAAAAGACGAATATGAACACTTCAAATGGAAGTGTTCTATTAAGTATGGTGAAACAATTTAGTTATCAAAGGGGACATAAAAATTCCACTTATCGGGTTCCAAATCCGCACAGAATCAGAATCCGAAGGATAAATGATCGATTGTGGAGGGAATGATTTTCAAAAGGCTGAATGGAGTTGAAATTATGTCCTCATGGGAACTAGAAAGCAGAACTTGTGAAGGGCGCACATTAGAGGTATTTAAAGGTATTTTGAAAACTAAGCTCCACTTAGACCCTTATGGCACATTGTGCTGCTTTTTGCCGTGACTCCTCGTTGACCTTTCTGGAGTTTCTCTATTAAAGAGAGTATTGTCATATTCAGTGTTCTATTTTGAGCTGAAGTCGCGACGTTACACAAACAGAGACTAGATCCACTGTGTAATCAAATGGTTTCTCACGTCTGCTGCTTAGGTCTGTACGTCCTTGCTTAATTCCACCGGAACTGATCTACTGTCATCGAAAGGCATGTGGATAGAGGACACCCAGATCGTCCTTCCTATGCACCAACCTCATGATGTTGATTTCTGCTTACTAGTGACGTAACTATCAGATATAGATGATTCAACACTATATGCAGACAGACTATAAGCGTCAACGAGATCTTGGAAAATTTACCGACCCTCTGCTGGGTACCGAGACCTACTGGAATTCAAGGTAACAAAATGGTGGACAGTCTCGGGAAGTCATTCTCGGAGCAAAGAGAGTCTCTGGAAATCCTGTGCACGTATACGCCACTTAGCACCGCAAAGAAAAAGCTACAAGACGAGGTGCTGTAACAAAGAGTCAAAGATTTACAAATGTCTAGAAAAAGCTTCTTAAACCCGCCCGTTCGGAGTCAACATAAAACCGAAGGACCCTATCGTTTGTGACAAACACAAGAAGTGGTTGCTGCAGATGCTAGGCCCTGGTCCTCTACTCTTTGAGTTAAATCAAAACATTCACGATAAGCAAAAAATTACACACTCCTTGACAGATGCAACGATTTAATTTCCCCTCATGAAATCTCAGGAATGAGAGAATATCTATATTAGCTGTGTTTTTTTGCAAGCGTATATACGCTTAATTTTGAAGTGCACAAAAAAACGATCATTGGCGCTTAATGATTCATCATAAAATCTTGGCAGCACCGACGACATTTATAACATTTGCTAGGCATTCAAGGGTGTAGTCGTGGAAGGTGATTTTTGATCTTTGATGGTCACAATCTTCGTTTTGTGACTGTGTACTTTAAACCACGTACGTGACCATCACTTTAAAGGCAAAAACACTTAATAATTATAAAATAAAAAAAATGTTCATCAAATGAAAAGAATCGATTACGAAACATAAACGGAATGTATAGCAGAGACTCTATATATACCAAAAATTGCATACTTATGGATGCCAACAAAATTAAAAATGATCTAATACTTCAACCAAACCTGCAGGTGTAAGCCACATACAGCAACCTAAGCAATGAATGAATGAATTCAGTAAAGAACACACAGAAAATAATGATTGGACGCATTGTTTTTTAAGCGGCGATAGATATGATGAGTAAGTTAAGCGGATATAGGACTCTTTGTTAGTGTATTTTACATGCAAAGTGAAATTTAGGCGTATATACGCTTGCAAAAAAAACACAGCTATTGTAGCAGCCCTTATAACGAATTCAGGCACTCTCGTAAGAAAAAGATATAAATATGAAAAAGAGACTACCGGTGTGAGAGCAGTGAACATGAATAAAGATCACTCTTGTGTAGTTTGCGAAGCGATACGGACGTACCTTTAATAAAGTTCATCAGAAAAAATAGAAAAAAAAAGAAATTACTGAGGCTTGAATGCTGATTTGTCGATTTCAGTGGAGAATTCATGTGCAGACAAATGAAACTTGTTGATTTCCAATTCATGACCTACAGTTTAATGCCGACTCCGAACGGCGAATTTGAGAAGCTTTTTCTAGACAGGAATACTCTTTGAGCATTGTCAGTGACTCGAAAGAGGTGGAGCCGTGAATTCCGGTATCGAACCTAACACCCTCTGCTTAGGAGTCGACGACTTTACCCACTACGCCACGGCGACCACAAATCGTAAATTATGCTATTTAAAATTGCGGTTGTCACATGGTGTCACTTGAAACACTCTATATAGACTTGAACTCTGGATCAGTGCATTGTGCTTATTCCGTGATGTTGTGTTAAATTCCAGTAAGTTAATTGGAGTTAAGGCACAGTTTGTCTGCCGCTACGCTGCAATTCTTTTCCAATTTGTAAAAAGACATACTCAATTTGTGTATGCTATAAAGGAAAGGTTTCGATTATAGTCAGTGAACAGACTCCAAACTTAAGTTGAAATTTATGCGTGGATTTATTACACGTCTTCCGCGATTCATTATCTGATTGTTTAGAATTCGAAACGTAACATTTTGAATTGCTATTATTATTTATACCCAAAAAGCATGACCAACGACTTTGAAAATCAATTTGAAAAGAGAATTGTTTTTTGCTTAATTTCGCTTAAATTACCAAAATGTTTAATGATAAAAGCACAATAATTTGGTACAACAGAAATTAATCAAAATGTATGATAAGTTGCTAAGTGATTAGTTATAAGTATTTAGTGCAATAGGGCAAGGTACAAGCTTTTACTTTGTTTAAGTTAATGCCTAAGTCCACCATTCCATAAGCGGATTAATTATGTACTCATTTCTATACATTCAAATTCATGTATAGCAAAATACTCAAATACAATTTTCATGATGATATATTCGTCCTCTACACAAGAACTACAATAGCTCACTATCGCCCTTCTACACAGTCATGGAAGCATCTAAGATTCTGATGCAATTGATAATTCAATATGTTTTGTATCTCATCGCCAGGATGCCAAATCCGTTCTGCGTCCAATGAGAATCTTAAGCGAAATTTTACTTATGAAATGGACATAAGCTGTTACAGCAAAACCCATTATAGTGATGATGTTAATATTGATTTTGCCGTAAACATAACCTGTCCATTAATCATAAAATAGCACGTATACGCCATCGATCATCGTATATCCCACGTGAGATAGATAAGAAATTATTTCTAAAATATTAACTTGATTTTTTTCTTGTCAGTTTAGTGGGGGTAATACCTTTTCTTCATTATTTCATAACCACCCAAACTTACATCCGGAAACTGTACAATATTGGAAATTTCGAAAAAAAAACAACATTGAATTAATGGATTGGTTTGACAGCCGTTTTAGGGAATATCATCGAATGGTTTCTTCACGAACATTTCATGTGGTATTTTTTATTGTTATGAAAAGATAATTGTGATGCTTTTCCCTTTATTGTATTGATAGCGACGATGTAGCTTTAGCATTCGGTCTCATCTACAAACCATCTTTTTATCACCTTTTATGATAACTACCTGTAACCCGTCATGATTCGCTGTGGCACATATTCGTTGAACGGATGAAAAATTAAACCTTTCCATAATAATTTTATTAAATCATTACTGCTGGATATAAAATTTTTTTGATTTTCTTATTAAGGTTATCTGGATAACCAACAACATAGAAATTGTCCATGGGCGAAGCAATCCGTATCTTAGTATATAGCAAACAACTTCAAACATTGACTCTGAGCTTTGTACTCGAACTCTTGTCGTTTGAATTGAAATGTAGTATCGGAGGGAATGATGGCAATTCTAGGAATGAGGACATCTTTACAATTAAAAGGTCCGGTAAAAATCGTTGCTTCTATTTCATTGATCATTAATTTTTTGAATGCGAGTGCTGTGCCGTTTCTCAATTTTGGCTGATTAATATTGCAATGCTTCTACTGGACACACCGATCTTGCCCGGGAAACCCAGTCAATTTAAACATTTTGTTGGGTAATTGACTGCCTAATCTGCTTCCACAATGGTGTCTATTGACTCATATCTGACTGCTTCGCTTCGACTGCTTCAAAGTTTGACTAAATAGTATTGCTAAGATCGTGCGAGGATCGCTCGATCACTCAGCCATTCCTGAGCCCCATAATTGATTAGAAGATAAGGTAGGTTGTAAAGTTAAATTTGGCCAAGTTTTTTTTACCAGTTTTCTTTGTAAATGAAAAGTTAATAAAAATGTTTCTTCATAGGCTAAAAAAACGCAGATCAAGTCGAAAGGCACATTAAGGCAAACATTGCTGACTTGAGTTGCTTAGAGTACCCGCTCAGGGTCAGTAAGTTAGTATTAAGATCAATTGCCAATTGTTAAGTTAGTTAAGCTAGTTTTAAGTACTTTTGTCTGGCCAGTAGGAAGACTGGGGACTGCTCCTTAAATTAAATCTACTTTCAATGCATCGACGTCGCGACTTCACTTAAATACAGATGCAATCGCGGAATGTAATCCGCCCTATCGATATTCCCAATTTTCCCTATTTTCAGTATCTGGTGTGAAAATATACCGGCCGATGTATCGTTTTGTAAGTGGATACGCACACTGATATTAAATTGCAGCTTTAAACATGTCAACGACGAATCCAGAGCCTCGCCACCAGAGTCACCGATGAGGTAATTATCGAGAGTCCCGAAAGACACGCCAGTGTTTTGGTTTACTTATCTTGATCCGCCAATACAAGCGTCTGTGTTGGACGAATAATAGCGTCGTCTGTTGAGAGTGAAGCGAACACTTGCAAAAACCAATGCGTGCGTTTGGTGAACGTTACGTCAAAATTTCAGGATAAGCGGTGAGCTTGTTTGAGCTATTTGGCTTTTTACAAACCAACATAAGACGTTTATTTAGATACATAGATTTTTGAGAACTACAATTTATTCTGAAGCAATGTTTGCATTGCACAATCTTGTTACAACTTGCCCTGGTATGAGGCAGGTGGTAACTGCAAAATTTTTCTTTTAAAATGTTATACGGAGAAATTTTGAATAGATTTCGCTGATCTTTTTTCATTAATTTGCAGTTGAAACATGCGTCTTTATTTGAAAAAAGGTTTCGCTGAATTATCTCTATAATTGTAGGAGCAGCATCGATTTTAGTCAATAGTGATACTTTTTGTCGTAGATAGAGAGAGTGTTTGAGATCATCTTATAACTGACGATATATAGTAATAATAATAATATATATATGGGTGGCGCGACAGTCCGAGGCGAACCTGGGCCTAGATTCTCAACAACCACTCGTGTTGGGCGTGATATTGTTCTTTCACGAGTGGAACGGACCTATAGTTTAATGCCGACTCCGAACGGCGATGTTGAGAAGCTTTCTCTAGACAGGAAATACTCTTTGAGCATTCTCAGTGACTCGAAAGAGGTGGAGCCATGAGTTATCAAAGGTGGTAAATTCGGGTATCGAACCTGGCACCCTCTGCGTAGGAGTCAACGCACTTACCCACTACGCCACGGCGACCCACTGAATAACTGACGATATTATCCCCAAAATTGGAACACAGACGAGGAGGGGGAGGGGTGGGGGGGGGGGCGTTTGATTTAATTTATGAACGCGGTAACCCACAATCTTAAATTTCGAAGAAGTTGACACTTTATTTCCACTGCATCTACCACACAAGAGATCTATACCATATCGAGTAAGGCGGCTTGTACACTTGGGATTCTTTTTTACAATGAGTCTTCGCGTTTTGTTATCCTCCAGGCGTTGAAATCACCCAGTTTCCATTGCAGTTAAATTTTTCTGTTTCTCACTCTTTCTCCTTTTCCAATAGCTAACACGAAGAACCCAAAAATAAAGTAATTCGAAGAAAAGAAGGGAGATAGAAGGGATAATACCGAAAATCCCGGAATACACGGGACTCGGACTAACTCTAGCACATCTAGTGACAAATTTAACGCGCGTCGAAGCCGCTTGAGGATGCTATGGTTTTATGGATGTACGTACAATTTGAAATTATTCATTAAGTTTGTAAATCTACGCTCAAAGGAGTCTAATGTAATAATACATGCTTCGAAGATATCTACTGTTGCGCATTTGTACTTATATACGAAAAGAACTATCAGTCAATATAGCCCACTCTTTCAAATTGCCGTCAGTGGTTCTATTGGTTGTTTAACTATCTCGTTGAATGATTTTTTCCTCGGCTATTCGTATGTACTTCTTTTGAACATATTTCAAAATAGATTTGCCTCACTTCACTAACAAGTGCGTACAAATAAACCCCATTATACACTTTTTCGCGCTTGTACTGATCTCCAAGCAAAGGCATTCTTTGCAGATTAAGGGCTTCAGCATAGTTTTCGCCACACAAGTCATCAATGGAGACCTCTGTCTACTGCATTCGATACGAACATAATACAAATCGTCGTCGTTTTCCCCCAAGATGTTTGCGAACCTCAATTGATATAATCCAATCTACTATATATCATACAGAGACAAAGATGTTCCCAATCAGTTCTTTTTGTGACGTTCCAAAGTCTGCTGGGGTTAGTGACTGCTCCAAATCAATTCCTTTTCTTCGGTCTTAAGAATGCTAAACAAATGCCACTCCTCAAGTGTCTGGAATCATTTTGCGGTTTCGTATTTTGAGAATGACAGTTGGGAATGACAAGTTGAATACAAGAATGGAAATAATAAGTATGAAAAAATATCGTTTCTTAATTTCACCCACATACATGTCTACTCCTACTAATGTCGTTCCAAGCGAATGTCATTCTTTAACAACAAGTCTCTTGATAGTGTTTGCTCCGTTCTTGCATCGTTGGGTCGTTTTGGTCGTTTTCTATGTCGTTTCGTAAATAAGTTTTCTTTCAAAAGTGAAACGAGATTTGTTGCATGCTTCGCTGCTTATATGTCAGACTTCCAATCCTTTGCTGTGCTTCAAATGAGTCCTATATTCTTTTTTCTTTTTTTTTCTTCTGTGTGCAATGGTGTATTGTGAGCCGTAGGGTGGATGATATGGGTATGGGTAAGATATAGGACGAAGTGTATGTCTTTTCTATTTTAACGTAAACCGCATTTGTGTGATTAAATGTAGATGCGTGTGTACTTATGGATGGAGGAGAATTGACAGACAATGGGTATGTAGGTGCGAGTATGTTTGGCAGACAGATGCATATACCGCGGGAAATGTAATTTGTTTAAAGGTCTTTAACAGCGCCAGTGCACTATTTATTTCTTCAAAGCGAAATCACAGTTCAACGAGATTAATTTTTAATGGAGTTTGGGCCAATGCCAATAGGTATAGTCTGAGATGACAGGCCTTGCACTGTTACGAGCTTATCCATCCAACTTATCTGTACCGTCCACTACTCCTCGGCGGAGTAAGCTTCAAAAGTGTAAACAGACGAAAGATAATCTGAGGGATCAAAAAAGGCAAGGAGCACTTGACGAGATTGATATACCGCAACCCAACTCTTAAATGGAAAAAGGGGATACTTTCAAGATCTAAAGCGACTATGGAGTCTACGCAGTTTAATGAGAAAGAAAAGGCTGCAACTGCGAAATGTAGCTGTCACAAAGAAGGTGGGCGACTTCTTCAATTTCGATTTCTGCTCTACCTCCACTCATCAACGCCCTCTACCCTTCGATGGATTGTTCATACGACAGTCTGGTTGTTGCTCAAATTCGCGGTAGCACTTTAGTTTGTCTATGATATTAGTTAACACAAGAAACGAATAAAATTTGATACCCACTTAAATTTAAGTAATTCTTTGATGCTATAGAACAGGGGTGGCGAAACTTCCAGGCTATATTTCAATTCGCAAACATGCCGTCAAATGTCGGTCTGTTAAATGAGATGGATATTTTGTCATGATGGCATTCATTGAAGAGAGTGCTGATTCACACACTACTTTGACCAAAAAAAAAACGAAGAGAGATGAGTTGCTTTTCATTCACATTTCACATCTATGTATATTTTCCCTTACGAAGTGGGCTCCAAAATCAGTTTACGGTTAAAGCTCTTGATTTCAGTAAAATATCGAACTGTAGTGTACAAATTTCATCTGCTGATTCTGCATCTAATATCTGATATGACCCTCAAATGGAAATAACATAAATTCACATTCTTGTGCCATATTCATTCACCGCATTTTAACTGGTTGACACATGTAAACAGTGTTTCTTTCAATGTCTTATCTCATCGATTACACTCTTTTCCTTTCCTTGTACTTGCAAATTTACTTCATTCAATTTCTCCGTAATGTCACAAATAAAAGCAATGTTAACAAGCCAGTAAATGTCCTCAAGTTGAGGATGTAATTGCGCTTTTGTCGTTAGAAAGTGCTTTATCTCGGGTGAAAGATCTCTGAATCGCGTTAAGAATTTTGCACAGCTTAGCCCTCTAACATCCGTGTATAAAAAAGTTCTGCCTAGCATTCTTCTAATAACGCTTGAAACGGATGTCTTTACAAACTTCTTGCACGTATAGAGGAGAGAGCTTTTATTGCAACGTTCATTATCTGCCTTGAATGCTGATGAATAATGCACAGATAGCTAGGAAAATGCAGCATTTCTTAATTTTTTTTACAAAGAGTAACAAATCTAATATTTCTCCCAATCATAGCAGGAGCTCTATCCGTTGTTTTCTATACAAACTCGAATATTTCGTAAATATTCTGCCCTCTTGTTTGTCCCTTCATTGAAACGGTGTGAAAAATTCTTCTTTGGCATCTTTGATACCACTTTTGTTTTTGAAAAATATTATGCATGGTTTATTTGTTATTATGTATTAATTTGTAGCACACGGGTTGACTGTAAATGGCTTCGCGACCGACTAGTCGACTGCGTCCAACGGTTTGCTATAACAGAACCTGAACTGTAGATTCGCTTGGCAGCACAAAAAACATTGCATTTTTGAAAAAAATTGTATTTCCTCTTAATTTTCTAATGCCTATAAAGAAAGTTTCAAAACAAATTCAAACAAAACACATTCAAATTCATAAGAAATCAAAATGCTCGGCGTGCCGACACTGTTTATATGAGTACTCTTTCGAATAACCATTTTCTGTGAGTACTTTGTTCACAAGTGTTGTTGTCAATGGGTGAAGTACTCAATCGGGAAACAAATATAATCTGTTTTTGCTTTTCATATTGTCAGTATTGTGAAATGAGTACTCGAAATAAAATCAATGTTTTGAAATTGATTTCAAGATCTTGTAGACCCCTAGTGAACACGGAATATTTTATATATATTTTATTTTTAATCTTTTTATTTCTTATTTCAATCTTATTTTAACCAGTATGGACAAAACATCTCTAAAAGTCAAGTTCTATGCAGTCGTCAGTATTCATATATGGTACACAGCTTGGGGTTTGTCGTGAAAATACATAGTGCATGAAGCTGTTTTTGATTTGTCAGACGTAAGTGATAATTTAGGCGCTTCAGTCATTTCGGAATAAAACGTCCTTTCGAAATATGATTTTGAGGCTGAAAATGAAATACCTCTCAGTAATCTTCTCACGTAATCTTAGCTTATAATGCTAACACAGTGGCCTCGAAAAAAGGGATTAATCTTCTGAAACAAAGAAGAGGACTATCACATACGCCCACTGATTTGAATAACTGCAACGAAGATCAGGTATCTTCAGACATTGAAAAAAAAATAAAATTAATGCGATGTTAATTGACATATGTACTAAAAGTAAAGAGTAAATCGTCTAGTTACTAGTATCGTTTCTAGTTACTTTCGTTATTTTCTTCAAAAGTAATATTCTTATGTTAAAATTGACATTTCTGACTTTTGCACCTCAAATAGGAACGTTGTATAACTGAATAAAGTGTTTAGGTAGGCATGAATGATATCTACATTTTTTTTGTTAATTACGTGAAACAAACACTCATAATGGCAATATGTTCATATGAAAGATCAGAAAATTCGCACAAAAATTAAACAGCAGCCTCTCATTTTTGGTCAAAATTGTGTCCGATTTTCCTCTTGAATGGCGACAATCTGTTCTAACGCTTTTCGTCAGTTTTGTGACAATCGGAAGATGCAGCACGTCCTCACAACGTGTGTGTCACGAGGCAATGGACAGATAGAGCGGTCATTCAAGAGTTCACGATATTGTCAGTTGAGGATCCAATAAAATGGTATAAGCACTTATTCAAGTTGCAACGAATACTGAATGGTTCTTAGACCCGTAGTACCAACAAAAACCCGTTTGAGATGATGATGGGGTATCGATAAGAAACCAAGTGGACGACGGTCTTGCAAAGCTTATGGAGGAGCCGCTAACAGGCGGGTTTTTCAACGAACGCTGCGAGATGAGACGAAAAGCCAAATTATAGATTATCGCAATTCAAGAGGAAAACCGGACACAATTATGACCGGAAACGAAAGGCTGCAAGAAAATACCAAGTTCACTAGCTAGCTATCCAGCGAACTTAATTTAGAGCCGGACTCCAGCTAGTTTTTGGGGCGATATTAAATGGTCAGTTAAGAGGAACGACCGAATTAAGGTCCAGAAAATCGGCGACCATGAGAAACCAAATCTCACATCATCATCTGCTGAGTATATGAAATATTGGGCCAATTTCGAAAATGAAGACGACTCTACAACCGACGAAGAATCGCCTGAGACAAGCGAAGCTCAGGATGACCGAATGTAGGATCACCCTGTTTCTCGCAAGATCCAAGAAAAACCTTTCCAGATCTAGTAGAATCCCTGAGCGAAAATTAATCTTTGCAAGACGTCAGTTCAGCGGAGACGGTTACGGGCTACGGTCGCGAAGCTCCGATGCTCGATTTGTTAATCTAGTCATTGAATTTATTAATTTTTCAATAAAGACTTTTTCTTTAAACTCTTTCCTTGCCCTCTCCAGTCCTACAAATAACCATAGGTTTTGTTAGTAGCAGACTTCTCATTAAACGTATCTCTTTAAAAAACTACAATGGATTTACTCTACTAAATCAAAACACGTTTACAGAATATTCGCATTTTCAAGAGTAGCGTATACCGCACAAATGTATAGAAACGTTGCATCGATACCTACCGATTCGAATAAATAAATCTATCTGTATACCATCCCCAATATACCTAACTGAGGATACAAGATACATAGCGATACGATCATATTCCACACATTTCACATTCAAGAGAGATATAACATACACTCAACACGGAAATGGAATCCCATCAAACCATATAGATGGGATGTTGAAAACTAAATACCATTGTGCGTACTCACAAAGCAATCTGCTTAATACACACCAAAAACAGTATCCTGGAGAGTATCATATACGGCAGGCTAATCAGCGTGGCTGAGGAGCGAGGAGCCTTGTCCGACCATCAGTACGGTTTAGGAAATCGCGCTCTGACGATTGACGCCATCAAAGAGGTGGTACACAAAATGCAAAGCTATAACTGGTCCAACATGGAGGGCGCCACAAAAAAATACTGTGCCGTAAATACGCGTTTAACTCGGCGAAATGAATAGGAGGAGCAAATCGCAGTACTTGAGGAGGATTATCCTCGGGTATTTCACGAACAGAGAACTCAGATACCCGACTGACGACAGAAGTAAAAACTACGACGTCTCGGCAGGCGTTCCAGTCAGGGTTCAGTCAGTGGACCCCGTCTATGGAACTTACTGTTCGAAGAAGTGCTGAAACTAACGCTGCCACATGGACTCAAGGTCATCGATTATGCTGACGACATCGCGGTGGTGACAGTGACCAAGCACATCCACGAGGTGGAAGCCGCCACAAACGAAGCGACCGGTAGGATCAAAGATTGGATGGAGTCCGCCGACCTAGAACTAGGTGACCACAAGACCGAAGCTGTCTAAATAACCAGCCGAATGTCTGTGGAATACGCGAACTTCCGGGTTGGTCAAAGATAATTCGATCTAAGGAGGCTCTAAAACACCAGGGGGCTGAACTTCAAAACTCACCTCGAGTACTGCAGCAAAAAAGCATCAAGGATGCAGGCAGCGCTCTCCGGAATGCTACCGATCATTGGAGGACGTGGATATGCTAGAAGTATCCTGCTTTCTAGAGTGGTAAGCTCAATCCTTTTTTACGCTACACCAGTATGGGCAGAAGACCTTGCGACCATGGAGGCAGCAAGGAGGTTTTCGGCAACGCGATAAGATAAATCAACGGTTTCCGAACAATTTCGAACGAAGCAGCTTGCGTCATTGCGGATATGGTTCCGATTGACATACCCGGCATCGAAATACAAAGGATGTACCTACGGAGAACTGCAAATCTAGCAGAGACTAGCGCAAGATGTCTGAATAACGAAGAAAGGGCAACACCAATGGCACTGTGGCAAGCCATACGATACCAAAAGGCAGATGGGCCCACAATAGAAGCCTGGAGAGAAGCGGTCAGAGTGAAGAGATCTCACGCGAACTCCAACTACCATCTCACGTAGTTATTGTCGGACCATGGAGGTTACCGGAAATACCTTCACAGATCTGGTCACGACAGCTCACTCACCAGTCCAGTCTGCGCGGGAAAAGAGGAAGACGCAGAGCACGCAATATTCCATTGCAGACGCTTTGTCGTGGCGAGAACAAGTCTACCAACTCTCGAGCTCCTAGTTAGCCACATGACGGAGTCAGCTTACAAATTCCTGGTGACCTGCTAATTTATGACGAGCGTCCAGATCGAGCTAGGAAGGCTCGAAAGAGAAAGAAAAACCGAATTGACAGAAAAGCAAATAGCCCCGCGAAGTAATACCTTACGGCAGTTCCGCGGGGAGAGTGGTAGAAGTGTTCAGAGGTGTGATTTAGGACGTAGGCTCAAGGAAAAAGGAGAAAAATATCGCGTAAATGGTTCATCTGGTAGCACGTGTTACCAGTATATTGAAGAAGATTCCTCATCTTGGTACAAACCATAAAAAATAAAAAATAACATCGAAAACAGTATAGTGGCAATGTATACTAGAAGAGGAGAAAAATGTGAACGCATCGAAGAACGACTGCCGACGTTAGTACATGAAGGCAAAAATGGAAACGATACCTTAAAAGTAACGATAAGCATTGAGGAGTAACGTTTTGTTATATTATACCTTAGTGAATTCTCGTTACTCAGTAACGAATAAATTCATTTTTCTAAAGTGCGATACGTAAGTTCAAAGTAAAGGCAAACGAAGATGACTATTTTAGCAGAGCTTGAGTTTGGTGTGTTTTTGTTCTTATGTACATATTATAATGTTTTACTTTTGTTGCATTTTACGTTTTCGGATGAGTTCGGAGTGTTGAAAATTAAATTCAGTAGATGCTAAGAAAAGTTGATCGAAATATCTCAGGGCTTGTCAACTTACCCGAAAAGTCGACGTTTCTGGACACTTTTCGAAATCTGTAGAAAATTTATATTTTGTTCATAAATAATTCCTTTTTAATGCGAATAATTAGTTTTATTTGATTTATTAAAAGCAAAACCTCAAAAAGTCTTAGTGGTGTTTAACTGGTTTGAAGAAAGAGTGGTTTTACAAAGTCTGTGTGTAAAACCACCAGGTTTGGCATATGGTGGCATATGGTGAGTTTCGTTATTTTCGCCGCACCATTTAATCAATGTATTCACGCTTAGTGGTGGGTCCATCAACTCGAGTTGATAAACCAAGTCAATCCGATTTACATCCAAACCGAGTTGAACCGACCGACTTTCATTAAATTTGTATCTTAATGGCTTCGTTAATCATTTGGTGTTTAGAAAACCCGCAAGCAATTGTTGAGATACAAATATATCCACAATGCATGTGTTTTTTTTGTTTGGTGCGGACTGCATTATCGGATGGATGCATTATCGGACCATTCTTGTCGAAAACGCATTTAACAATTAATAGTGTTCGTTATCGTGACATGATAACCGTGACGGCCATTTATCGGATGAGCTATTCCAAACATAACCCCAATTTGTATACACTATGAATAAAAAATGTTTAGCTCTCTAATTAAAGAACATTTTGGGTGGAATGTGTTACACCCTTTTCCGAGTTGAATCAATTTTATTACGGTTTATTATCAGTAAATTGAATAATTTTGTTTGAAACGCAGTTAGCCAAATCGAGTTACAACAATTCCAACTGAGGTTAACTCGAAATCTTCGGCTTAGCACATCACTATCCATGCTTCCAATGGCATTAGGACAACAACATTTCGGACCAAAAGTCAATTTTTTAATGTAACGTGTGGTAGCTAAAATTTGGTCAACTTTTCCGAGCTTCTGCTGTATTATTTTTGGTAAATATTTTTAGAAAATGCAAAAAAATGTACTAAAAAAACAGAAATGAAGAATTACAGAGATAGCCACCTTCTTCCTCTCTGGCTTCATGAATGACTGTCAAAAAGTGGCTTAAATTCATCGAGGGGCAAGAGGACAATCAGCTGCGAAGTCGACCATCTCGGTAATACTCAATTTCTGGTAAAAACAGAAATTTCATCAATATGTAAATTTGCTTCAAGTATATCACGCTCGTTAGAATGAACAATCTCGCTCCAGTGAACAGACCCGGTTTTTAATAGTTCAAAATATCAAGCATCTTTTGTATTTTCTGTTCTGTACAAATTCGATTTTTCAACTGACAGCCACTTGTAAAAAGTTTGAATTTTGAGTTTCTTTTAAATAGCAGCACATGTGCACGTGATGCGCTCGTTGCACTTTTCTTCAAGCAAAAGCTTTCAAATAAACTTTATAATTGAATTATGAATAAAAGCATGTTATAAAGACTTACCAAAAGTTTGGTGAATCTCTACGGTTCGTGCCTTTACTGCAGTCACTGACTTAGTCAAATATAACAAATAAACAAGCGCAAGAAAGCACTTTTCAAAATGTATAAGTATAACACATTTTGAATAGTGCTTTCTTGTCCTGTAGTTTGTTATACATACTTCTACTTCATACTTCCTGTATATAGTAATAGCTGCGTTTTTTTGCAAGCGTATATACGCTTAAATTTCGATTTGCATGTAAAATACACTAACAACGAGTCCTATATCCGCTTAACTTACTCATCATATCTATCGCCGCTTAAGAAATAAGCGCGGATAAAAACAATGCTTCCAATCATTATTTTCTGTGTATTCATTCCTGAATTCATTCACTCATTGCTTAGGTTGCTGTATGTGGTTTACACCTGCAGGTGTGGTCGATGTATTAGATCATTTTTCAATTTTTTGGCATTCATAAGTATGCAATGTTTGGTATATCCAGAGTCTCTGCTATACATTGCGTTTATGTGTCGTAATCGATTCCTTTCATGTGATGAACATTTTTTTATTTTATAATTATTAAGTGTTTTTGCTTTTAAAGTGATGGTCACGTACGTGGTTTAAGGTACACAGTCACAAAACGAAGATTGTGACCATCAAAGATCAAAAATCACCTTCCACGACTACACCCCTGAATGCTTAGCAAATGCCATGAATGTCGTCGGAGCTGCCAAGATTTTAAGCGCCGATGATCGATTTTTGTGCACTTCGAAATTAGGCGTATATACGCTTGCAAAAAACACAGCTAATAATATGGTTGACGCTACAGCCCGTAGAGGGCCAGGGCCTAGCTTCTCAGCAACCACTCGTGTTGTGCGTGCTATTGTTCGTTCACGATTGGAAGGGACCTACAGTTTAATGCCGATGGCGATGTTGAGAAGCTTTTTTTAGACAGGAAATACTCTTTGAGCATTTTCAGTGACTCGAAAGAGGTGGAGCCGTGAAATGTGAAAGGTGGTAAATTCGGGTATCGAACCTGGCACCCTCTGCCTGGGAGTCGACGCACTAACCCACTACGCCACGGCGACCCCTAACATACTTCCTGTATGTATATTTAAAATACGTCCAATACATGGAGGCAAGTGCTATGTACTTTCTTACTTATCAGGTTAACAACACTTAAATGGTCTGATCCTGAGCATTAAGTGCCTTCAAACGCTGGTGCTTGCTTCCAGGCGGTTTCAGATGTTCACAAATTACTCTGGACAAGATCTAGAAGGCGACGTTGAGCTGGGTTATACCTCTATAGTTGTTACAAGAAGTGGGATCGGATGTTTCATGAAGGGGGCATAAGAAACTGGTATGGCAGTCGTCTTTCCAAATTCTGCAGATTATCTGGTGCATGATCCCTACCATAGCATTGCCACCGGCCCTGAAGAGCTCACATGATAAGCCATCTGAGCCTTCAGCTTTTTAATAGCTATGCCGACTCATTCAAAGCTGGTAGGGAAGACTACTTCGTTGACTAGAGTTGTAATTTCTAGATTCCCTATCAGTCACTTCTGTTCAAGCTCGTAAAGCTGCTTAAATACATCCACTATTCCCTGCGTTTTACTCTCACCATTAGAAAATGCCTGAGTGCTTTTCCTAAAACCGTCGGCCAGACATTCGGTTGAAATTGAGAAAATAGGAGCTCTTGAAGATATTTTTATTAAAAATCATGTACTATTTAGAAATACAATTAAATTAATCTCAATCATTTCGAAAACATATATTTCTTCATTATTGGGGAACGCCGTTATTTAGTTTTGTGTTTGTTATCCACATACATTATGGTTTCTGGGTTTTATTCACGACACTATTTAGTTTTCAATGAAATTTGTGATTCAAAATTCTTCTTCTGTTCTTCAGGTGGCGCTACAGTCCGGGGTGGACCTGGGCCTCAGCCAGTAAGCCTCTCCAGCCGGCACCATCTGTTGCCAGCTGTCTCCAACTGCGCACACCAAGTTGTTTGAGGTCCTTCTCCACCTGGGTGCGCCACCTTAAACGCGGGCGTCCTCTGTTGCGTTGTCCCACTGGTTCGGAGTCGAACACTCTTCGGGCTTGAGCAGTGTTGTCCATGCGCTGTACTTGGCCCAACCATCTTAGGCGTTGAATTCGTAGACGCCTGACTAGACTCATGCCTCTGCACAGCCCATACAGTTCGTGGTTGAATCTTCTTCTCCAATAACCATCAACACAAACAGGACCAAAGATTGAACGCAGAACTTTTCTCTCGAATAGACCAAGTGCTTCTTCATCCGCTTTTGAGATCGTCCATGCTTCCGCACCATAGAGCAGGGCAGGAATGATTAAGGAGAGAGAGGACTCTACTACCCAAAGAAACAGCGATTGACAAGAGTAACTCTGCGTTTAATCTCGGTACTGGTGTTGTTCGTACTGTTCACTTGCGAGCCGAGGTAGACGAAGTCCTTGACTACCTCGAAGTTATAGCTGCCCATTGTGACGCTCTGTCCAAGACGTCGATGTTGTGTCCTTTCTTGATGACAGCATATACTCGTTCACCGCTAAACCCATTTTGGCAGCCACCGCTTCAATACCAGCAAACGCTTCATTGACGGCTCGCTGTGTTCTGCCAATCACGTCAATGTCGTCCGCGTATGCTAACAGTTGTACGGACTTCTGGGAGATCGTGCCTCTAGTGTTGGCGTGTGAGTCTTGCACTATATTCTCCAGGATGATGTTAAAGAAATCACATGACAGCGCGTCGCCTTGTCTAAATCCTTTTCTGACATTGAAGGTCTCGGTGAGTTCATTACCGACCTTGATGGAGCAGCGAGAGTTCTCCATCGTCATCCTGCACAACCTGATAAGATTGGCAGGAATGTCAAAACTAGACATGACATTGTATAGAGCTCGTCCCTGTGCACGCTGTCATATGCGGCCTTGAAAACGACGAATAGGTGGTGGGTGTCGATCTGCATTTCTTGGGTTTTTCCCAGGATCTGCCGTAGTGTGAAGATTTGGTCGATGGTAGACTTCCCCGGCCTGAAACCGCACTGATAAGGACCTATCAGGTTGTTTACGAATGGTTTCAGGCGCTCACACAAAATGGCAGAGAGGATTTTGTATGCGATGTTAAGGGGACTTAGCCCTCGGTAGTTGGCGCAGTTGAAGGGGCCTCCTTTCTTGTGGATCGGGCAAACGATACTGAGGTTCCAATCGTCGGGCATGCTTTCCTCCGACCATATCTTACAGATGAGTTGGTGCATGTACCTTACCCGCTCATCTCCAGCTGCCTTAAACAGTTCCGCAGACAGTCCGTCTGCACCAGCAGCTTTATTCGACTTTAGTCTCGATATTGCTATCTTGACTTCGTCTAGGTCGGGGGGACGGAATTCTCGTAGATCATCGTCAATTGCGATGAGTGGAACATTCTGCCTGACAGCGGTATTGGAGTCTTCCACACCGTTTAACAGTCTACAGAAATGATCTTTCCAGATTCTCAGTATCGACTGCGAATCTACTACGAGTTGTCCCTTTGCGTCACGATAGGCTTCTATCCGAATTTTGTATCCATTGGATAGTTGTTTTACCCGTTGGTAGAACTTTCCTACGTCATTTCTGCCGTAACACTTCTCCATGTCCTCGATCGCGCGCTTCTCATGCTCTTTCTTTTGCTTTTTGAGATGCCGGTGCTCTTCCCTTCTTTTAAGTTCGTAGAGCTCACGAACCGCTCTCATCCTTCTGTCCAGCGTCGCCTTGTATGCTGCTTGCTTCGCTGAATGTGCCTGCCTGCACTCGTTGTCAAACCAGGGGTTTTTTTTGGGGTGACGTTTTAAGACCCAGCACATCAGATGCAGCTTCTCTGATGGCTTTTTGACAATGGTTGCGTTGTTGGTCGATTGCTTTGCCTGGCAGGTTTGGACTCTCTGAGAGCTTAAGGGAGACTCGATCGGCAAAGTTGCTAGCGGTCAATTGCGATTGTAGCTTTCCGACTTCAAACTGTTTTGGTCTTGCTCTACTCCGTTGTCCTATCGATATCCGTGTTCTTGCCTTGGCTGCAACAAGGAAATGATCCGAGTCGATGTTGGCTCCTCGGATTGTTCGGACATCGATAATGCTGGAGGAGTGTCTGACGTCGATCGCAATGTGATCAATCTGGTTGACGGTTGATTTCTTGCCCAGCTTTGCGTTGAAATCTCCTAGAACGATCTTGGTGTCGTAGCTGGGGCATTGATCGTATGTTCTTTCTAGGAGATCGTAAAAGTCGTCTTTGCTGTCGTCATCTTTATCCTCCGTTGGCTGATGTTGCCGAATGTAGCCCTGATGCGGATTGCTATGAGGCGCTCGCTTATATATTTAAAGCTTAAGACTTCTTGCCTAAGTCTGCCTCGAACAACAAATCCGCGCTGCCTTCGCTCTTTGTAGCAATCGCCGAAGTAAATATCGTAGTTTTTTCCTGGATGACGGTGATATCTGCCTTATAAGCTTCGAGGGCTTCCGCAAGTTCATCGGCTGCACGTGGTCTGTTCAGGGACCTCACATTCCACGTGCAGAACCGAAAATATAATCAAAATAATACACATCATACAACAAAAAAGATATCATACTATACTTCCAGTGGAATCTGAGAAACAGAAAATTGTATGATGCATGACAGTTTTGTATGTTATATGAAATGTATGTGATGTATGATCCGTGAAATAGGCCCCTATTGAATCCAATTGAAAGTAGAGTCGGTCTTAGATGCGGTTTTGTATTCACAGTTACACAGATTGTGGTTTTCCAATAACAGTGATTTTAAACAGCGAAATAAAACTTTTAATATCGTTATGTGACTCTCCCCTGTCCGAGAACTCACTGCAAATATTGCTCTAGTCAACCATTCGGAATTGTACACATATTTGTTAAGAAATAGCAGCTGTAATTGTGATTTTAAACTGCTATTGTGATTGTGAAAAAGTAGCAAATCGATCGCAATCGCAGTCCAAATCACAATCGATCGCAGATTGTATTTTTATTGCTCAACTCTTGTTGAAAGCAATCGTAGCTAGGACAGTTTGAGTTAGATTGTTTGGACTGACTACTGTACGAAAAGACTGCGGATAAACTTAGGCCAGTATAGGCCCATTATGTTACCACGCGGGTCAATGAATACCTATTCCGCAAGTCAGTTAGTGCTTTAATAAAGCGAAGAAGATGGCTAACTTTTATTTTTTTTTATAATTTGCGCGTGTTCAAGGGATTGCTAATACCCTTATGTGTCCGGGGTCAGGACACAGCACGGGCCGAAGGTATAGAGGGAGAAGAGGTACCTGTGCACATTGGTCTTAAATATCTGCGGGTTGTAGTCTGTGGGAAATATTAGTTTGGGAAGAGCATTCCATATTCGTGCAGTGCGGCTGGAGAACGAGTCTCTGAATTTAACTGTGCGTCCGAAAGTAGGCTTAAGGGTATACTGATGGGCATTCCTGGCGAGACGAGTATTGCGGGTGAATTCATGGAGAGGAGGAATGCAGTTGGCTAGCTCACTTGAGCATCGTTTGTTATGCTGCTTAGTTCAGCCAGACCATCAAAATTGTAGTGCCACAGAAGTCTAAGTCTACGGGATGAGAGAGCAGTGGAATTGCATAGCGAGGTTACAATGATTTCTTCGTTATTCTCGCTTGGAAAGCGCAGATTGCATGATATCCCTAATTGTGGATACACATTTTTAGGCAATCCAACACCCAATCATTTCGAGTGTCACTAGTAGTTCCTTCACTTGTTTACATATTGTAATGAACTTATATGCGTAGGTGTATTATTGTTTGTTTTGTATTTAGTAACTTATAACATTATTAAATAGTGAGGTATATTTATAATAATTATATATGTGTGGGTGGCGCTACAGTCCGAGGCGGACCTGGGCCTAGCTTCTGAGCAACCACTCGTGTTGTGCGTGCTATTGTTCTCTCACGCGTGGAAGGGACCTACAGTTTAATGCCTTCGCCGAACGGCGAAGTTGAGAAGCTTTTTCTAGACAGGAATACTCTTTGAGCATTGTCAGTGACTCGAAAGAGGTGGAGCCGTGAATTAACAAAGGTGGTAAAATTCGGGTATCGAACCTGGCACCCTCTGCGAAGGAGTTGACGCACTTACGCACTACGCCACGGCGATAGGTATATTTAATGCTATTAAATATATTGTATAATGTTTCACTTAAAAAGTTGACAAATATGAAATCATCTGTAAATCTCTTTGTCACCCGATGAATTTGTGAATTGGTTCTTATGCAGTTAATAATGAAGGCCAAATTTCCGATTGGACTGAACGAAGGTTTTAGAAACATTTTGAGAGGGAAAGGATGTAGAAGTCATAGCACTTTTCTTTAAATACAGTGGATTCCGCTTTATTCGGACAGTTTGAGCTTAACTTCCTTGTCCCAATAATGCATAGTGAAGAAAGAACAGAGACAGGCGAAGTAAGTTTCTGTTATGTTTAAAATGTCCCGGTTAAGTGGTTGTCCTGATAAAGTCATGTCGAAATAAGGCGGAATCCACTGTAATTGTTTTCTGAAGTCAACTAAATTTGATATGACTAGTGGGATTACTGATGTTGAATTGGGACGAGAGTTTGTTACAAAGTATAGACGGCATAACGCTATCTATTGGTTTCGAAATGACAAGTACGGCCATTACAGTCATTTCATCTTCGTCAATAGCGTTGGCGTATGTCATCTGTTGCCTTTAACAAGGCTGACCAAACAGTGAACCAAGGAAAAAAAGAACTGGACACCTATTACTCTTAAATCCTACACGAAGTATCTCACCCATTTTTTTAAGATAATGTCAAAACAATGTCGATTACGTATGAAAGTATTTTATAGAGTAGATCTTAGAGGTATAGTTTTTTAAGCTTAGTCTTTTATAACTTTAACAACACAAAAATACGTCTTCCGACAAGAATACAATTCCAATCTTTAGCCTAGGACATCCAAAAAAAAACTCGACAAATTCAATTTACTGTTGTTCAGCCGGCGATTAAGACTGAGAAAAGAGTTTCCATTTTCCAGGAAGATAAGTCTAAAAATACGCTTAATCTTGTTTTCATACACCGATGACATTCCGCAAGACTATCCGCACTTAATTTGATGGCCGAAGACATACGTGATGTATTTACGTCCATTTGCACATTGGTATGTACATGTGAATGCTCAAGTTCCCCTCTGGAATTGCAAAAATCGCGAGCTAAATTTACAAATGCAGAAATTTCGAAATAGCTCTTGTCTTTCAGAGGGTGAGTGTGAAAGAAAAGTATTTTCTCTTGCAGTTGATGCTCTCTCTGATCCATCGTTGCATGAAGCTGGAGCTCTTTTAAGACACACATGTTGACAAAAATACGCAAGGGAAGAAATCTGATTAGCATGGAGGAACCATCTGCTTCGGGTTGTTTACTTGCGCAGAGAAAAGCAATTGCTGCATCTGTCGCTGGATGAGCGGACTAGGATCGTGCAATTTGCGTGCCATATAATAAGTCAGCTATTTTCAGTGGATGGGTGTATAATATGATTACATTAAAAACAAAGACGATATTTAAAACGCTCGCAATGGACTTTCAATTCTGTAAAATCTGGATACGAACATTGATCACCTGGCCCAAGATAACTTGTGGCTAAGAACTTGAAACCTTCTTCCGTTCAGGAACTCTGTTCATGTCTGTCTTTAGGTATAGTTAGCAAATTGAAGAATGGTGGTAAATTATATCTTCTCTAAGCATTAAGGGCACCTGACTGTGTCAGTGGACATTATAGCTATCTGCAGAGTATTTTCGTGTGGAATTTAATATCATTCGTGAATTTTGCTTTCTTTTTGAAGTTGCCATTAAGGCAGTTGTGGATCAAAGCAATGCCAATGTATAGAACTATAAATGCTCATGCGGATTCAGGCAAAATGTAAGAGTGGAGGACTACCATACAGAGGAGATGAAACGCAGCCCCTATAGGCTGCCCACGGGACTGTGTTTCGTCTCCTCTGTATGGTAGTCTTCCACCCTTTATAGTGGCTCAGTGGCTCTTACATCTACTCCCACGCCTATGCGGATAACGTAGCTGTACTGTCTGTCGGATAGTGCCTAGCGAATGTGTGTTCAAAAGGGCAGACAGCTCTAGACGTGATCGAAGACTTTTGTATCAGGAATGGGCTTTCAGTTAACCCTCTCAAAACTTTTCTCTCTCCACGATGAGGATGAGCAAATAGACTGCTCTGATCCAACTGACACTAAATGTCGTGAGCATCACCTTCTCAGCTGAAGCCAAATATCTGGGTGATATTCTAGATAGAAAACTTTTCTGGAAAATGCACGTGGAGTCGAACACCACTGTCAATGTAAGGGGATTCTCGGTAAGTCTTAGGGTCTATCACCAAAAATATCCACGGCTATCATAAGGCCCCTTCTCTCCTACCCATCGGTCGTTTGGTGGAATAAGCTGTTACGTAAATACGTGAATGTTTCTTTCACTAAGCTTCAAAGAACGGCCTTGCTCGACTGCATAGGGGCATTTCCTAGTACAACTGGCTCTGCTCTTGATGCACTCTCAAGGCCATCGCGCTGGAGTTTCGAGAACCTTTTGCACCGCATTTTATTTGTCCCCAGTCTTATGAATATGCCGTCGGACGCACGGACACCAGTAAACAGAAATCGGAGCCAGGAAATAAAATTTCGAATCGAATTTTTGCTGATGGCTCTACAACCAATGAAGGGCTTGGCGCTGGTGGAGGGTGACAACATTAGACTGCAGACCTCATTAGGTAAATTTGCATCGGTTTTCCAAGCGAAACGAATGCAATCCTAATGCTCACAGTCCGTATTGTGAAGAGCAGGGCCTAAAGCTGCGCTAGGACTACCTGTATCCTTGGTTAGATACCATCGATACTGAGCCTCTCAAGAACACAATCGGAGGTGGCATGACTTTAAAGGATGCAGGCAGATTAAGCGCATGCTAACGTTTGGAAGAAATCCGCGCAATTATTTTTATCTCTAGACAGAAAAGACTGCAGACGACTTGCAGGAGTACCAACAACACACTACACACTTCGCCACACATCTAAGTGCCCGTGCCCCTCTACGATGTCTGTCTGTGGAGAAGACGAACACACTGCAAAGAAGTTTCCCACTCTCCCGCTTTTGCTCGGATCAAGTGGCAGGTTTTCGAAACTGATGTGACGAAAGCTTATGATGTAGGCTCCCCATCAAAGATGAGCCTGCTGGTGCTCCTTCGGAAAAATTATAGCAAATATAGTATAATAAATATAAAAATATAGAAGAGTTTAAGAACGTATATTGGGTGCAGTAAAATAAACCAGTTTTTTTTAGTTTGAGTGTGGTGTTAAAAACCTTTGAGAAAAAAGGAAGTACAAATGATGTGTCAATACATGTCGCTTATATCTGCATTCGATGACCAAACAATTATGATACACTTGCGTTAGATACTGGGACATAGAAGGAAACTTTCCTGGACAGTGAGCAGCGAATGAAACTTTCGACTAGTACCATAGCATGGCCCCCTGCCCTGACCTGTAATCTCTGAGGATATCCCCCATACGCAAGTGACCAACACCAATTGGACGGCATCCAAAATGGCCGATCTGGCTCGAAAAGATCTGTGAAAAAAACCTTGTATTAGTATATTAGTTGACTTCATTACAGAACATTGTATATGAGGAGAATATGCAAGGAGAAGGTCGCCGTGGCGTAGTGGGTAAGTGCGTCGACTCCTGCGCAGAGGGTGCCAGGTTCGATACCTGAATTTACCACCTGTGATAATTAACGGCACCACCTCTTTCGAGTCACTGACAATGCTCGATGAGTATTCCTGTCTAGAAAAAGCTTCTCAACTTCGCCATTTGGAGTCGGCATTAAACTGTAGCTCCCTTCCACGCGTGAAAGAACAACACCACGCACAACACGAGTGGTTGCTGAGAAGCTAGGCCCAGGTCCGCCTCGGACTGTCGCGCCACCTATATTATTATATTATGCAAGGAAAATTCCCTCACGGAAGCAGAAGTTGCATTGACGTTCTGTGTACTTCCATGGGCCTGGCAAAAACAGAGCTTCTTAGTCTGCATTTTTGACTTTTGACGTCAGAATTACCTTTTTTGAAAATTGTACATTTTTTTACAATGAACTGGGCCCAGGTGGTATTTGCTTTTTGAACTAAAACCTTTGGAAAAGTACTAAATGCACATGTGACTTTCATATTATCTCCGCCAGAAGATCCCCGTCACCAATATCTTTCTCCATTTTACAGAATCTTACGAAGTCGAACCTCGATATCAAAGCTACGAAATATTTATATATAAAATATTGGAGGCAATAACTGCTGCAACCATCAACCTAATGTGGCGAAGTTTCTTTGGTCAACAATGAATTGTCAGTGCTTCATAGTTCAAGGTGTTCAATGCCACTGTGATTGCATGCCTCTACTACGCCAAACTAGTGTTTGGCCATAAATACTTTGAATAGTGTGTTCTTTAAGCAGATCTTCAAGTTCCCGCCAACAACTCCTTCATACGCCGTCTATGTTGAATTTGGTCTTCCTGAAATCTATTTGAGAGAAAAAAGACTAGACTAGAAAGCCCCAATAACTTCTTCAGATCAAAATATTCAACAAAGCAAATGCGACACCAGCATGACGCCAATGCTGCCTGTATGCTTTGCTATCGTTACGAGATTGAGGACATTTTCCTCAATGCGTTTACTTTACTTCTCTCACTCTTGAAGAAACAAACAATGTTCAAAAAGTAAGTAGTTTAGGTTAGGTTGAGGAAGGTGACTGTCGCGCATATGGACAGCAGACACACTTAGGCCAAATATAGGCCCATTGTGTTACCACGCGGATCTTAGGCTACCTATTCCGCGAACCAATCTCTGTTTTTGATAAAGCGAAGAAGAGTGCTGATTCTTATGCTGCACAGTTCAGGCAGATTAACAAAGAAATGGGCCCCCAGAAGTCTGAATCTACGGGATGAGAGAGCACTGCAACTACATAGCAAGTGATCGATGGTAACTTCTTCATCCTCGTCCATGCAGCTTCTACAGAAATCATTTTAGGGAAGGCCTAGTCTAGAGGCGTGAGTTCCGATGGCACAATGCCCTGTTAAAACGCCAATAGGAGATCTGGGGTTTGACCTGCTTAATCTGATCAAGCTAAACGATCGCTTGGGATCGATCATAGGCCATAGTTGTTTGGTAATGAGGCATCCTGTGTCAGATATCCATCTGCGGTTTGCTTGAGCAAGCGTTTCAAGCTTTAACAGATGTTTTATACTAGCGATAGGAATGGAGGGTGGGTCTCCACCCGGAAAGAGAACGGAGTTTGTGCCCTTTCCAGCGAGTTCGTCCGCATCGCAATTCTCTCGAATGTCACAGTGTGCCGGCACCCACATAAATTGTATACTTGGCCATCTCGTTAAGAGACAGGCGGCAATTAAGGGAAGTCTTGGAATTAAAGGTGACTGAATCCAGAGATTTGATCCCTGCCTGGCTATCGGAGCTGATAACGATATCTGTGCGCGATATAACATTGTTTTTCAGCCAGGACTGGGCTTCTTTTTTCGATTTCAGCCTGATAGTCACTACAGTGATTAGGTAGTCGAAAAGATAGCTGGAAATTCAGATCCTTAGAAAAGACACTAGCACCCACACCTGCAGCCATCTTCGATCCATCTTTGAAGATTCGCAGTGCACCTTCGAGCATCTGGTGTTCAGACTCCCAGTAAGATCTGGGCAGTATGCTGGATGAGAAATTCTTCTCGAAGAGGAGTTAAGGTAGAGTGAGGTCTGTATCTATGGGTATAGAGGCATACCTGCGTAGGATCGCAGTTCTTTCCAGCTGCTCAGCCATCCTAATCTAATCGACGTGCTAGATGCTGACTGTCTACCAAGTAGTTCTATTGGCGGCAGGTTGAGGAGTAAGTTTAATGCTTCGGCGGAGGTAATCCTCAGCACCCCGCTAATACATACGCAAGCCATCCTATGTACTCTAGCGAGTGGGGTGATGTTGATTCTCTTGTCGAGTGCGGTCCACCAAATTCTAGTATGGGTCTGACTACTGATATAAATAGCAAGTGAACTATTTGAGGTTGCAGTCCCCATTTGCACCCAATGGCCCTTTTACAGCAGTAGAGTGCCGTTGAGTCCTTCGTTCCTTGACACGTTCCTGGATATTTAGCTTCCAGCTTAATTTCGTGTCTAATATATAAGCCAGGAATTTAGCGCGGTCACTTAGCACCAAGGGGGTGCCGCATAGTGTGGGGGGGGTCAAAGTTAGGAATTTTATACTTCCTAGTAAAGAGTCCGTACAACTGCTAGCATACGCGGAAGACATTGACGTGATTGGCAGAACACAGCGAGCCGTCAATGAAGCGTGAAAATGGGTTTAGCGGTGAACGAGGGCAAAACGAAGTATATGCTGTCATCAAGAATGGATACAACATCGACGACTTGGCCAAAACGTCACTAAAAACAGCTATAACTTCTAGGTAGTGAAGGACTTCGTCTACCTCGGCTCGCAAGTGAGCAGTACGAACAACGCCAGTACCGAGATTAAGCTCAGAATTACTCTTGCCAATCGATGTTTCTTTGGGCTCAAGAGGCAATTGAGTAGTAGAGTCCTCTCTCGAATGACCAAGCTAAGATTATATAACACCTTGATCATCCCTGTCTTGCCTTGTTGTGCGGAGCCATGGATAATCCCAAAAGCGGATTGAGAAGCACTTGGTCATTTCGATAGAAAAGTTCTGCGTACAATCTTTGGTCCTGTCTGCGTTGATTGTTATTGGAGAAGAAGATTCAACCACGAACTGAGCCTAGTCAGGCGTCTACGGATTCAACATCTGGCTATGTAGAGCGCATGGACAATACTGGTCCAGCCCGAAGAGTCTTCGACTCCGAACCAGTGGGACAACGAGGACGAGGACGCCCACGGAACCGATGGCGCACTCAGATGGAGAAGGAACTCAATCAACTTTTTGAGCACAGTTGGAGACAGCTGGCTAAAGATCGTGCCGACTGGAGGGGCTTACTGGTTGAGGCCCAGGTCCACCCCGGACTGTAGCGCCACCAGAAGAAGAAGAAGTCCTTGTGGATGATGGGGTTATTGATGAAGCTTCTGTTTTTTGACATGGCACAACATTTTCAGAGTCTAATCCGAAAACGCACTTCGCTTCATGTGATCGATTGGCTTTAGTTCTTGAAATAGGCAGGCCAAGGTCCTTCCCCAAAATTCGCCATAGTCTGTTCTTAACGATGTCTACTTGTTTAGAAACCCGTTTAATCTCTTTTTGGTTCGATTGCTACGGGAAACTGAACGGCACCAATAGTATCAACACGTCGACCTCCGCGTCGTTTCACTGTCCTGGAAACATCTAGCAAAATCCACTCAGGCAAGAGTTAATACCAAAAATGTAAGTTATTTTATTGAATGCTTCGTAAATATTCACTTATAGTTCCATGTTGCCAAAATGTGAGAAGCTTTTTCTTCTCACTGTCAGTGCCCCGGGAGAGGAAGCGCCACGAATTATAGAAAATATGCACCGTGTCTCGAAGTACGCCCAAGCATAAGCGCAGGTGTCGAAGCATATACCCACAACGCTGCGGCGGACACTCCATTAAAATAATACTTCATTTCAAAATCGAAATCCTAAATAAATATTTTTTTAAAGAAGCAGCAACGAATTTTCTAAGTTAGCGCAAGGGGGAGCTTCAGCGTTCTAAAAGAAGAAAAGAGTGGAATTAAAAAATTAGAGGAGCAAAAGAAACAAAAACCAACGTGATCTAGTTTATTCTCGCGACAGGCAGGAAACGCACTAATTTGACACAATCCATCTGTCACATGTCAAAAGTATTTCCGGATGATATGAAACTTTATCTGGATTTCATCCCGTCGTATTTCCCAAAAGGAAGCTACGCCATTAAAAAACCCGAAGATTTATTTCCACATAAACAGTAAATTTTAAGAAGAATGTTATTAAATAAATAAACAAGAAAATAATTTTAAATTCTCCACGCTAGAATCGCGTAAATTCTTTCCGTGTATCAGCTGATCGACAATTGAAAGTCCCGGCGCACACTTTCTCAAATTCTCCACATCACAGCATCCAAGTGACGAAACAGAATCGGTTCATACCACTTCAGCCTTACCAAGTATCTCGTAGTTAAATTCGTTACATCGGCCGGTAAGGTCGTATGTGTATCATCCACTCTTAAATCACGTACAGGGGGAAAATGTGTTTATAACCATATTTACGGCATCCTATTCACAACAAGATCAAAAGATCAGTGTTTATTTTTACATGAGGAATATAAATTTGTTTTTGACAAAGTCCAATCGATGAGTGTTTTTTCGGTTTTGTTTTTCTTTTTCCTTTTTTTCTTTTGTTTTTGGTTTTATTTTTTAATCGAAAACTTACATATTTATCATTCTGGCCTATGTAATGAGTGATAAAAATAAATTACCACGCGCAGTATAGTATACCGATCTCGTACGTAGATGTATTTATAGATACAACGGTTCGCGCGACTATATTAATCCTGCAGTTATGTGCGCATCGTAAGCATGGAAGAATTTGTTGGCGCATTTTATTCTACTTCTTGCCGAGAAGTGGAAAATATCAGAGAAAGTGGAACATTTGTGCACTCAGCATAAGCATAACAGGGGGAAGAGTTCACCAACCCAAACCTCAAAAGTGGAAATTAAGTTGAGCATTCAATGCTCTAAGGTTGTTATTCGGTGCAGTTCGCTGTGATTTTACGAAAATAGATTTTGTTTTGAAAAGTTCTCGCGTGAATGTTGTGTATCGAAGAAATTTGTATTACCGCGTTGTGCTTAGTACGCCAAAAAAAAAAAACCCGCACACATTTATGCATCATATGTGTATTCAAATAAATACAACGAAACATAGTGACGCTACGTACCTAGATCTTGCGTCAAATATTTGATGAAGAATATTTCGCGAGTGAAACAAAGAAAAGGTCTATAAAAATAACCCGAAAATGGATACGCGGTTGATAATTTTTCTCATATGGTGCGCTTGCAATCAGAACCAAATGTTGGTGGGGTTGGCCATCCTCTATGAGGAAGAAATTCCACATGCGGATGTATTGAACAACAAACGGAACTCCCAAGTGATTTCTGCCTCAGATACTGAGGCACGCGTTAATTCTTTGGACTCTCCAAAACCAACAAGACAGCAAAACGATAACATAAGACGAAATGCAAGAAGCCACATTGACAATGGCTTGAAAGAAGACACTGGTGGTGATGAGTATTTACCAACGGATACTATTAATGAATTTTTAATGACTCCCCAAAATGACAAGCACAATAATGACTTGAGCCATGAAGTGCTCAATGATTCTCCCATGAATAAATATGGGAACCCCTATCCACTACCACCGCGTAGGCAAACCCCTGAGAAATTGATGTATACGAGAGATGTTGTCTTAAAGCAAGGACGTGTTCGAGGGATTATAAGAAATATGCATCCTCAAACTGGATTAAGGGATGTCGATCAGTTTCTGGGATTACCCTACGCTGAGGCACCTGTTGGGAGTAGAAGATTCATGCCACCGGGTAAGTTGAATTTAACCAGCTAAAAAACACAGAGAATTTTGTTTGTTTATTTAAAACAATTTAAAAAACATTAAAAGTTGAAAAAAAATGACGTCTGTTTGAGAGAATAGGGGTAAACTAATATAAATAAACTAGATGCCTTGGAAAATGTTGTTTTGCCATATAAATGATTTCTAGAAAATATTTTGATAGTCTGTTAAAAAAGAACTCACGTACTGTGTAAGTGTTTGGGGATGTGTATATGACTGAAAAAGGAATGGAGTCCTGCGAACGATGACAGCCTATAAAAATTACAAAACACCAAACCTTGATTTTGTAAGCTTGTTGAACTGTTATTATTTTAACTAATAAATTTTAAATTACATCTCTTTCATAAAACAAAACATTATCAGCTCTTAGACCAATGGAGTGTATGATATTTTTAGTGAGCTCTTCTATAGCTTGGATGGCTTACACACTTACTCACTCGAGAATATGCCACGTATAATTGTTCGTGCCAAAAACAGACATAATTTGGCCTTCAGACTTTTTGATTGTCATTGCGAATGCCAATCTAATAGAAATTAAAACTGTCCATCTGTGGGTATAATATGGATTCGTGCCTGCATTTTTAATGGCAGACTCCCGGTGAAGGCGTATCGTAATATATCTCTAGCACGCTTCGACAATGTTTTGTTTATAATATAATATGGGTAGCGTGACAGTCCGAGACGGAACTGGGCCTAGCTTCTCAGCAACCACTGTGCGTGCTATTGTTCTTTCACGAATGGAAGGGACCTACAGTTTAATGCCGACTCCGAACGGCGAAGTTGAGAAGCTTTTTCTAGAAGGAATACTCTTTGAGCATTGTCTTCTTCTTTGTTTATTTGGCGCTACAGTCCGGGGTGGACCTGGGCCTCAACCAACAAGCTTCTCCAGCAGGCACGGTCTCTGGCTAGCTGTCTCCAGTGTCGCACGCCAAGTTGGTTAAGGTCCTTCTCCACCTGGGTGCGCCACCTTAAACGCGGGCGTCCTCTGTTGCGTTGTCCCACGGGTTCGGAGTCGAAGACTCTCCGGGCCGGAGCTGAGTTGTCCATACGCTCAACATGGCCTAGCCATCTTAGGCGTTGGATCCGAAGACGCCTGACTAGACTCATGTCGCTGTACAGCCCGTACAGTTCGTGGTTGAATATTCTCCTCCAGAAACCGTCAACGCTCTCGAAAATACCAAGGACTTCCTCATCCGCTATTGAGATTGTCCATGCCTCCGCGCCGTACAGCAGGACTGGGATGATCAAGGTCTTGTATAAAGTCAGCTTGGTCCTTCGACAGATGGCTCTACTACTCAATTGCCTCTTGAGCTCATAGGAACAGCGGTTGCAAGAGTTACTCTGCGTTAGATCTCGGAACTGATGCTGTTTGTACTGTTTACTGCGGAGCCGAGGTAGACGAAGTCCTTGACTACCTCGAAGTTATAGCTGCCCATTGTTACGTTCTGTCCAAGACTACGATGTTGTGTGTCTCTTGGTGGTAAATTCGGGTATCGAACCTGGCACCCTCTGCGTAGGACTCGACGCACTTACCCACTACGCCACGGCGAATGTTTTTCTTTGGCGAATCATAAATCAATTAAAGCAAAACATGTTGTCCAAAAAATATAAAATAAAAGTTTGTGGTGGACTACCGTTATCAGTTAGGGGTATGTCAGGGGTAGTTAACGTCCTATTCGCAGACCTACTGAATATACATACAAAATTTCATAAGAATCGGGCAAGACGTTTCAGAGGAGTGTTGTTACAAACACTGTGACACGAATATTCTATACATTTGTATGGTTTACATTCATCTAATAAGGCTTTTCGTTAAAGGAAAGGCTCTGTATAAAACTTGTACCGTACTGTACTAACATTAATTTAAGCGAATATGTCACAACGTTGTACCTCACTGTATTTTCTTTAGTAGTAGTCTAGAAACGATCGATAAAACATCTCAGAAAAGGAACAGGGCGGTGTTTTTTTCCTCAGCGAATAATGCTTCTACTGCTTCGAGGCTACGCTTTGGTAGCAGAGCGAGTTTTTCTCAGCGCCGCGGTTATTTTAAGCAAAGGCGCAGCTAGCGTTTCTGTTTTTCGGTATATGTACAAGGAGAGAGTGCAGCTTGCATATCCTTCCTCGTCGTCATCTTCCACGAAGCACGACTGTCCATATCGCAGCCAATGCGTCTTACCCCAAGTGCCATGTCGGGGTCCCGTTCATCATTCACCTGAAATTCCATTCAGTGATAATCGAGAAAAAGTGACAAAAGTGTCTAGCAAATTTGTTGCTCTTGACTCCCTTCGCGTGCCCTTGCAAACCGCATGCTTTATCTGCTTTATTAGTGGGTTGGTCTAAAGACGCAGCTTTTAAGACTTACAAATAACGCTTCCATTGAATCGAGCCTACAGCCTCCTTAACATAGTCAGATATGGTCTCCCCATTGAGTATTCGGATGATTTCAACTGCTCACAGTAATTGCTTTCTGAAGAATTTTAAACAAAAATCAATTTAAATTTGGACATCGTCAAATGAAAATGTGTGATATCCTCCTCCTCGATTAGGTTGTAAAGAGTACATTTGCTTCGTTCAGCTTCCGGATAATTGCTTGAATTAACTTCCGCGTGGTCGCCGTGGCGTAGTGGGTAAGTGCGTCGATCCTACACAGAGGGTGCCAGGTTCGATACCCGAATTTACCGACTATCATAATTCACGATTCTACCTCTTTCGAGTCACTGACAATGCTCAAAGGGTATTCCTGTCTAGAAAAAGCTTCTCAACTTCGCCGTTCGGAGTCGGCATTAAACTGTAGGTCCTTTCTACGCGTGAGAGAACAAGAGCACGCACAACACATGTCGTTGCTGAGCAGCTAGGCCCAGGTTCACCGCGGACTGTCGCGCCACCCATAATAATAATAAAAAAGTATCAACATGCCAGACCGTTGTTGAAAAATCCACATAATCAACTGCCTGTCATTTTCGTCATTGATGTACAAATGTCCTATTGTATGGTTAATGTTTTTTTTTGTACATTCCATGTGAACTTATTTGTGCCTTTTGCAGGCTTTCATGAATTTGTCTGTTTTTTAATCTCTATAGTGTCTTTTCTACATTACTCTTCCAAATACAATCTCGGTTCTTGTGTTTAACTTCTGTGAACATACATTTTGTTATCAATGAGCTATGGACTGGTCTACCGTGGAATATTAGAAGACTTAGGCATTATCGAAGTCCCAATACCGATCTTGCCACTTATTTCTCTGCTCTTCCTCGATCATCTCCTTTTTTTCTAAAATTATATCCCATCCGCTTAGAAGAATTTATGTGACATAATAATATTGTAACTCCAATATGAACTATGATCCTAACTTGCAATGATATTAGGTAATTATAATGTCTATGAAATATTAAACGCCTATATTCAGTATCTTACGCAGACATTTTTCTGGTATTATTTTATAAGATTGCATCTTAAAATATCAGTTTTCTTTTCATAAACAAATAAAAAATAAAATATTCTCAAGTCTCCCCATTGAGTCAAGTGAAGTCAATTTCATACTATTTCTGTATCTTCTCCCATTTTTTTGCAGTGCCCAATACAGTGTATTTGTGTAGTTGTGCTCAATACAGTAGTATACATAAGTTTTTCCGAGAGTATGTGTGGTAAGCTGGAGGCTTCATAACGAAATAAGGCTGCAAGTCCGGAAGTCATGTTTCTAATCCGTTAGGCAAAATTATTTCTTAATAAAGTGGCGTTGCTATTTATCTACTTCATTGAAGACTGAAATACCCTAAACTTGAGAGGCATAGCTGTAGATATATCGATCTACTTACCGCTTTTAATAGCTTTAAAGCTTTAAAGTTTAGCTGAAGGTTTTACCTCCCTCTTCCCAACAATATTTCTCTAAGTGGTAACAGTTTTTAGCTTTTGCTTCTTTCTCTTTTTGTTATTCCATAAGTAAGAGTTGGGTAGCCGTGGAGTATTATCGTCTCCTACGCTAGATTGTGCCAAGTTTGATACCAAAATTTACCACTTTTCATAATTCACGGCCCAACCTCTTTCGATTCACTGACAATGCTCAAAGAGTATTCCTGTCTAGAAAAATTTCCCCTTTCGGAGTCGGCATTGAACTGTAGGTCCCACTCACACGTGATAGAACAATGGCATGAGTTCGAACGGAAAGCAATCACTTTTATTTTTAAAATAAACAAATGCGTCTTTCGGTCAGTCGGCATTGAACTGTAGGTCCCATCCACACGTGATAGAACAATGACATGAGCTCTAACGGAAAACAAACACTTTTATTTTTAAAATAAACAAGTGTTTGAACTCCAAATTATAACTACATTTCGCTACCCAAAATTGCTCATTCTAACTTAACCAGTAATTCTGCAGAGAAAAACGCCAACTGGTTGGTGACCCCACCCTCCAGTCAACACTTTAGCTGCCAATCGATCTTGAGTAGACACTTGATGACTGCGTAGGTGTTATTCTGCAAAGATCGTATGATTGTTGGGAACGCCGATCTCCAGTGTACACGTTGAGGACGCTACTCTCAAACTCAAGCACAACACAAGTGATTACTGTAGAAGCTAGGCCCAGGTCTGTCTCAGACTGTCGTGCCACCCATATTTTTAGTATTATTATTATTATAAGTATTCTTCCAATTTTCATATTATGCTTTGCAGGTCAGATATATCTTCAGTAGCCTCATAACCATGAAATTCAGAGAAAGTCTACCTCCTTGACAATCGTGCAGACCATTCAATAGCAGGGCAAACAACAAAGGGTTGACAAAACACCCTTCCTTCAATCCTTGATACCCCCATATTACTTTGTTTTTAGAATAATGCCTTTCTATCGATGCCATCAAATGCGACTTTGAAGTCTAAAGAAACCTAGCTGCCCTGCACTCGCCTTAGCTAGGAAAGCCACTCGAGGCTCTTTCTTCTTTGAACTCAAATTACTACAGGATTTCACTGGCAAATCTGGTTGGTTGTTGTATAAATGACGCCGCCCTAACATTTTAACCAACTTGGTGTAAACCCACGTGGCAATACAACGGGCCTATTTTGGCCTAAGTGCACCAAAGCCACTTTCTACCTACTTACCTAAACTAGAGACATAAAGTGTATATATTATCAACCGTTCAGTTTTTTTTTTCCTCTTTCACTAATCGATTATTCATAATAATAACACAATGTTAAATGAGTGATACATGAATGATATATATGGGTGTAACAACTGCTGGGTGTTGAAGTCCGACACCAACAAATCACTCGTCACGGATCCAACGCTATCAGATACTTAGCTTTTTCAGGGAGTTGCTGAAACACAAAACAACGTTTTTAGTGCAGACTTCGCTTTACTGAGGTAGACAGTCAACGCCGCGTTGAACTAATAATTCAATTTATCAGCTCTTTGGATTTCTCAAATGTCACTTAACACAAAAAAGGCTCAATCTGAAAGAACACATCTCAATTATTAAGAAAAACTCTCAATTTGTAAGACAAGTATCACTTGTCGCTTTTCCGATATGTGCTCGACATGATGTCGTCGAAAGTTGTATAACAACCATCTTATTTCGTTTCTTAGTAGTTTTTTTAGTTCAGTAGTTTCATTGTTTCAGTAGTTTCAGTAGTTTCATAGTTCAGTAGTTTGTATATTGCCTGTGTTGAAAGACAGCGGTACCAAAGCAGCATTGTACTTCAGTTACACGTATGTATAGACGTTACGAAAGCTTCTAAAACTTAATCTTTTAGAGCTGCTATAACACTGTAGGTCCCATCCACTCGTGAGAGAACAAAAACGCACACAACACGAGTGACTGTAGAAACTAGGCCAATGCCCAATTCGAGTTTCAGCGCTGCCATATTATAACGATCTCCTAGATTGCTAAGAATTTTGCACGCAATAACATTTGTTATTTTTTGAGTGATTTTGACATAGTTCCCCTGACATTTGTGATACTTAGGCAAACGTGGCTGACAGCAGCATGATAAAATTAAAATTATTATAAAACCCCCGCATTTTATGAGCGATCCATTCTCATTCAGTTGAATATTGGCTATTTGTAAATAATAATCTTTTCGACTATGTAGAGTGATTCTTTTGTTTTTCGTCATTTTTCTACACTGTAAAAAATATTCGAAACTTTTTGGGTCCCGTAATGTGCTAAGGGAACTTTTATGGTTTTTGGTTGACAGAATTTGATATCAAGCTCGGGTATAGACGAATATCTTCTTCCATGGATTAGAAATTACCTTTCGAACAGCTCGATTTAATTTATTTTGAATGGGTGCAGGTCTGATATTCACCAAGAAGTAATTATGTTCGTCAAGGCTATGTTCTGTCCAGTGTCTCCACAATTTCTCATTTTGAAAAATGATGTCTTGTCTGCTGCTTATAATCAAATCAATTCCTTGACTGATGACAGCACTCTCAGCTGTTCATATTCATTCCAAGACTCACTCCTTCAGCAGAAGGCTTGGAACGACAGCATGGAAAGAACAACAGAGTGGATTTCAATTCCTCAAAAACCTGTCTAGGTCTCTTAAATCGATGCATAAATTCCCCATCTCCATAAATTCACCCACAATACCCGTCTCCCAAGGAATGATGTGCTGCAATCAGTTTAAGGTATTCCTTTTTAGCCGCACGAATGCTCTTCCCAGCCCAATATTTTCCACAGACTAAAATTCGCAGATATTTAAGGCCAATGTACATAGATCCTCTTTTCTCTTCCTCCGTCCATACCTTCGCCCCGTACTGTGTGTTGACCCCGAACTCGGGTATAAGTAATCGCTCGTGCGCGCACAGCATATCTTTCAAGTGTTTAAGCCATTCGATCACTATCACAGCATTGTGACCTTCTCAAATTAGTAGTCAGACCCATGCTACTCTCCGGATTGACATCCTTGACAAATTCAGATCTTCACCAGGAAATACCGTCCTCACGCTACCTAAGCTCATCTTCGAGAAGAATATCTCAACCAGCATACCTTCCAGATCTTACTGGACGCCTACCAGGTAGAAGTTTATACGCTTTTATCTGGTTTTCCAAACTGGCCCAGTCAACAATTGCCGTTGGGATAAATTTAACGACACTGTCACGGAATGGTCAATCAGTGGTAGTAGTCTGACTGTGGGTATCACAATGGTACTGGTGAATTCACTGGCAGCCCCCTTACCATACCTTTCCTACTGGATGTCTGAACACCAAACGCTGCACAATCCTCTGCGAATTTCGACGAACGTATCAAGGACTGGCAAAGGAGTGTGTCTACTCTACGAACCGGAATATTCAACGGACATTCCGACTACAAAATCAATGTAGACTCTTTCAAGAAGAAGCTATAGTTATAAAGGAAGCTCTGTCCTGGCTAAAAAACCACAATGTAATTTAAGGGCACAGATATCGTCATCTGCTCGGACAGCCAGACAGCGATCAAATTTCTGAGTGGTGCCATCTTTAGCTCCAGCTTCCCTTGATTGCCGCCTATCTCTCACCGATATGGCCAAGTACTTCAGCATCCTACTTATGTGGGTGCTAGTTTAGTCCGTTCAGTTTCTGATTGAATCTCCTTCTCCAAAAACCATCAATGAAGGCAGAACCAAAGGATGCGCCCCAACGTTCTGGAAGGGATACAATGCCTCTTTTTTGTAAAAATTGGCAGACTTGTGAGAAACAATTTTACAGATACTTTTTAATGTCATCTTACAATGAAATGCAATACGTACAAATTGTTTTGGAGAGAGTGGAGCAGATGGTAGTCAGTAAATGTAAGGTCCGAAAAGTACTGTGGTATCTGCATAACTTCATTCAGTTAAAGCTCTGTGTGCAGTCTTGCACTTTCATGATAGATGCTAGGTGCTAGTCAATGGTGTCTGCAGCTAAGATTTGATAGTCGTCTGTGGTGGGTACACGTCCAGAGCGAACAATATCAGCAATGTTTGTATTAAATAAATTGAAGCTGGGAAATGCCTTTCGTTCACATGTGCTCATAGAATTAAGCCACATTGAAGGCTGTAGAAAAAAAATAAATCTCAACACACTGTAACAAAGTTTCAGGACACTTACTTACTTACTTAAAAACAAGAACGCACTGCTCTGGATGACTGTTAGCAATGAATGATGATTAATTATCTGAGCACAGGAAGAATAATAATATAAGAAAAATATGTGCATTTTTTGGGAATACAAAGCTTATCAGCCCTTATCGTTTATTCGCTAGTACTTTAATAACCGAATTTTACAACGCATACAAAAAAAATAGAATAGAATCCATGGTATTAATATTAGATAAGCAAATTATATTATAACAAATGTTGGTTAATTGTATGAGGACAAGTGTATAGCCACAAATCCATACACGCTACAATTTTTTTCCCCATTCTTTCGATTTGTCACCGGTTTTTAAAGGCGCAACATGCGCCAAAAATTCACTTTCTTACTCTAAAATTAAAAGCAAAACTATTTGAGATTTTAAATACATTCGGTCATTGCTCACAATAAATTCTCGAAACAATGTGAAGGATTATTTATTCCAAAAATTTCATGAAGGTTTGTACAACAATCAAAAGTTGTATGTCAGGGGAGGGTATTCAGATGTCGCACGAAGTCTACAAATTTGATAAATAATGGTATAAGGACTAGAAATCGTTCATTCCGGATTACTTAGGTCATTTTTACAGTGATTGGTGAAAAAGGATAAAGCTTAAACATTGAATATATCAACAAATTTATTTTGGGCTAAATGCCCAGATATCAGAGAGTAAAGTCTTCACATTCAAGTGCTCACAAATCGTCTCACTCAGTGTATTCTTCGTCATTCATATTAACCTCCGGCCCAAAAGCAAAACAATGCACATGCCGCGCAACGCCGCACAGTGGTCCCGCAGTGGAAAAAAATACCCGAAGTGACATATTTTTCCCGGCCAAATGGTTTATGTTTTTCGATTCTACAAATATGAGATCCTAGAAAGCCAAAATTTTGTTGACTTTGGATCATCCGTTTGGCTGTACCGTTAGCTCAAAGTTGGGACTTTGAAAATTACAAAAATTCACGTATTTTTAAGCAAATTTGATGTGCCATATTTCCCAAAATTATGTACATTGGAACCTAAAGTAATTTTTGTTTAAAAAGGGCATACATCTTGCTTTCAAACTGCGTTTTGAGTTTTTTTTTATATTGCTTACCAATTTCTAAACCAGGCTTTTAAGTAAAGGCACATTTTGAGAGGGGCATTTCAATGTTTGATGGACTATAACAAAAATGCTCCAAGAGTTTCCAACGGGAGACCAACTTTTCCTGAAAGCTAAAAGTATTGTCTATCGATGCTGAAAAGACTAGAGACCACTTTTGATCACATTGGGAGTACGAGGCGAGGAAGTGGAGCAATGTCGTGCATTTTCAAACGATTTCCCTTGCAATGCATGTATTGTGCAAACGCTATGCGAGATGCCGAGGATGTTTTTATTATTGGGAATTAGAATTCTTTGGGTCATAAAATTGTTATAATTATGAAACTAATTGCTTTTATCTTGTTTTGTTTGCGGTGTCATAAATGCATGTCGCAATGAGGCAAAAAAGGGGGGTAATTAGAGCTGACTTTAAGGCATCGGGAATTAGTTTATGATTCCTAAAATACTGAAGATTTCAATTAGAAAGATGACGTTTTGCTTTATATAGATATCGAAAATACTTTCCCACAGATCAGTTTGCAGTCCTGATAGAGCCTTGGCTTTAATAATTCAAACAAAATTAAGCAAATACCAATATGAAGTTACAAAAAAGCAACAGATGACATTGGGCATTCAATATTGCCGACATATAAGCAGGTCCTGAAGCCTAAAATACAGTGCTACCCAGAAAACATCCAAATGTCAGAAACTGATGCCCAAATCTCACTTCAGCAATTCTTGACCATACAGCAACCAGAATCATTAAGGCTGTGGATTGTGGCGTTTTCGAGTCACAACAAAATTTCAGTCTAACCCTTTCGACTAAGTGGGGTTGTGATGGATCTTCGGGACAAAGTGAATTCAAACAAACGTTTTCAAACTTGGATTCAGTGTCATCCGATTCATATTTGTTCATGACATCGTTGGTACCGCTGCAGTTGACGGAATCGGATGAAAGTAGTGAAATTTGGAAAAATCCTCGACCTTCCTCAACACGTTACTGTAGGCCAGTAAAGCTACAACTTAAAAGAGAAAGTATGGACCTAATACGAGAAGAAAAAACCAGAATTGAAAATGAAATTCAGAATTTGCGGGAATCAATTATAAAAGTGAAATCGACCGTTATTAAAGTAAGGCATGAATTGCACTTTACGATGATAGATGGCAAAGTAGCACAGGCTGTGACAAACACGTCTTCTGCAAGTTCATGTGTTATATGTGGCGCGAAACCATCAGAGATGAATGATTTGAAATTACTTAGAGCAAAACCAAGAAATCAGGAAGCTCTAAGATTAGGAATTTCACCCTTGCACGCTCGCTACATGTGGCCTACAATTTGGAGTTTAAAGCTTGGAGAACAAAAAAAACGACACAGCCAAACTCCAGGCAAGGAAGAGTCAAATTCAGCAGAAGTTTTTACAAAAAATGGGTATTAAAGTAGATATAATAAAGCAAGGATTTGGCAGAACCAACGATGGGAACACATCTAGAAGATTTTTTGAAGACAAGCAGAAATAACTGAAATAGATTTGCAACTCATAAAAAGATTCAGTGTTATCCTGGAGACAATATGCAGCAATTTTTGGTTTGACCCCGACAAGTTTGGAGCTTATGCCCAGGAAACCGCTACAATGGCTACAAACGTATATCCCTGGTATTATATGCCAGCAACAGTGCATAAAATTCTGTTCCACGGAGCAGAAATAATATCATCAGCAGCCTTGCCCGTCGGATCATTGTCAGAGGAGGCGCAGGAAAGTCGGAATAAAGACTATAGGTACTCTCGCATTAATAAGAGTAAAAAATTAAGACGTTATTCATCAAATGTTGGTATCATCTGATCCCTGAATTGCGTATTTAAGGCCTGAACCAAAAACAAAAGATTCGCTGCCACTTAGTACTGAAGCGCAAGCCTTATTATACCGAATTGCTTAGTTTCTTTAATTCCAAATAAAGTGTACGTTACCAAAACTTGTAAAATTGAATTTATATTGATAAACAGTGCTTACAAATTTGCTTTAAGTCCCAATTTCGAGTCATAGACAATAATAAATAATTATTTTATGCATTTAAACCAAAAAAAGATTTTTTTTTATTTTTTTAACTTTAGATTACTCCGTTAGCTTATGAGATACATCAACCATTTTTAAAACACATAATAAGATCTCATAGTACTTGCAAATTTCATTAAGATCGGTTCACGGGTTCAAAAGTTACAGATTTATTTCCAACTCTCCCATACAACGGGACAACTGTGCGCCGCTCCTTTGGTAGTGGTTGAGTTTGATGCGAAGGGTGTGAATTGAGATATAGGCAATATAGACGATGTGGGTTACTGTACTAAACTCAGAAAATTCACCTAAAATAATTTGAATTCGTTGCAAAATATTTAGCATTGTGTTTTTTCTTTTCTAAAATTATAAATAGTGCGTAACCCTCGGTGCGCGAGTAAAAATCACTTTTGATTGTTTTTCTTTTCGTTTGATTCTAATGCGACATTTGAAAAATGCTCTTGCGCCAGGTGCCAGGGCGTAGAGGCATTCTAAGAAATTGTACAGCAGATGTTGCTGCTATGCGTATCACAAACTGCCACTGCATGGCAGATAGCATTGTGGTGAGCGTATGCTTTTATAAACTTCCAAGCTGTTGCTTTAAAAAGTTGCAAATCGAAATAGAAACAATTAAAGTGAATGACACTAGTGACATATTTTTAGTATTTTAGTAGTGTTTAGTAGAATTCAGTTGTTGGGGTTGTGTGTTGGATGATTTTACTAATGGACAGAAATAAATGGTAACAGTCGAGTAAAAATAAAATGTAAATTATTTGTTTATTCTATTACTGCTTTTGTCATTTCTATTTAAGTAAATAAAAACAGTACCGCTGTTATAATCACCTACTATGAATAACAATTTGCTAATTGCTATTGGCAAGAAGAAATAGGACTTCGAATAAGTTTACCATATGAATCTTTAAGTACAAAACAATTATGTTAAACATATCTCTCTGAGAACAGGATTCGAACTCTAGTCTCTGGTGCCTATAAAGAGTCGATTCATAGCACTTTCGCCAAGTCGCAAAATTAAAAAACACTTTGGTAATAGAAAGTTAGTTCGAGTTATATTTGAAGTAGAGGTAAATTTTGAAATTTTTGCAAGTGATACATGAATTTGTAAATCCTTTTAAATAAAGCGGATTTTTGATTTCATTCAGGGACTAGTTTAAAAAAATATTGGGGACCCGCAACATCACTAAACCATTGTAAAGGTCTAAAAGAAAGTCGCGAAATATCAGATTCTGACGAACGTCATAGAAATTATTTTTATTATTTTGACCTTAATAGTTTTGTGCAGTTAATGCCCTAAACACGATAACATCCAAGTTTTGAAGATCTAAATACACACTGTAGTTGGTTGCATGGCGTAGCGGGTAGATGTCCCGGCTCCTACGCTAGGTGTCAGTGGCGTAAGAACAGAGTGACAAGTTGGCAAATTGCCAGCATCCCCCGAGACGAGTAGAAGGGGTGCGCTGACGTCATATGGCAGCGTGCACAGGAGAATCCCCACATTATTGTATTGCGTCAATAGCGGCAAAGATTTGTTGATTTATACAAAAATGGCATAAGTCTCGGTTGGCAAGGAAATGCTGAGTTTTGAAAGTAAAAAACGTCGTCTCCTGAAGGGTGTCCCAAAACTAACGCCATATTTGAATATTCCGCCATTTGTATAGTAAATAGTTAGCAACACTAAAAATAAACAATATGACAGCTTATTTTGTATATTTTGCGTGTGCTAAAGGGCTGGTTATACCTTCAAGTCTCCGCTTTTTGTATAGAGGCAGTAAGGGAAAGGAAGTACTTGTGCACATTGGTCTTAAATATCTGCGAATTTTAGTCTGTGCTTAGAACTATTGGGCTGGGAAGAGCATTCTATATTCGGGTAGTTCGACTGAAAAACGAGTCTCTAAATTTAACTGCGGGTCCGAAATCAGGCTAAAGAGCATATTAGTGAGCTGGGAAGTCCGAAAATAGGCTTAAGGGTAAGCTGATGAGCATTCCTGGCGAGACGGGTATTGCAATAGAATTCATGGAGAGAAGTTCTCCTCTCGCTTGAGTATTAATAGTTCAAATAGATAGTATAGAACAAAGGCATAAAGTACTTAGATATCCAGCGAGTCTAATGCCTCATTATATTTTTGTCTCCTATAAGTTTAGTCGGGTCGCTTAGTGGGTCGCCGTGGCGTAGTGGGTTAGTGCGTCGACTCCTACGCAGAGGGTGTCATGTTCGATACCCGAATTTACCAGCTTTCATATTTCACGGCTCCACCTCTTTCGAGTCACTGACAATGCTCAAAGAGTAATTCTGTCTAGAAAAAGCTTCTCAAAAAAGCTTCGCCGTTTGGAGTCGGCATTAAACTGTAGGTCCCTTCCACGCGTGAGAGAACAATAGCACGCACAACACAAGTGGTTGCTGAGAAGCTAGGCCCAGGTCCGCCTCGGACTGTAGTGCCACCCATACTAGCTACTAGATTCTTATCTAGTAGGTGCATGGTAGTTTTGAGGGCACCAGACCAAATATTATCGTTGTACTCAAGCTTAGGGCGGATATAATAAAATAAGTCCTGAATAGAGGGGTTGAAATATTTCTTATATCGATTAAGGAAACCTAAACTTTTCGCAGCATCATTGATCGTTCCAACTAAGTGTTTTGCTATTACACATATCAAGAATGGAAAGTTATCCGGTTTCTTCGACACAGGCGTCATTCATGGATAATGGCTGATCATCAAGGGTTCGCTTGAATGACAGCCAGCATTGTGTTTTTGAGGCATTGAATTCACCTCTATTTCTTTCCCCCAGTTAATTATACAGGAATTCATGGTCCTTGACATACGCTGCCGTTCATATTCTATGGGCGAAGAGCGAAGCAGTGAGTCTTAGAACGAATATGAAAAGCAGAGGGTGGTGTCATTGGCGAAGGAATGAATTTGATGAGAAGGAGCTGTAAAGGATTATTAAAAATCGACCGTAACAGGTTCCAATAACGTGTTTTCATTATTAAACAATATTTGAAATCACTATCTGAATAAAAAGAGTGCAGTTCACTGCGATTTGATGTGAACTGGTCGTGGCTTCTAGAATACCCATTCTTGTTGTGCGTACAAGTTCACTAGTGGGTTGAACCAACATTTTTATGCGGTCTTCGGAAAAGAGGGGAAAAGATTGAGGAGCCTTTTCTTACCCGGAATAGTCTTTGAAAATTACCCGTGACGCCTATGAGGAGGAGCCATGAATTATGAAAGGTGCATGATTGGGGATTGAACGAAGTTTGGCACACATTCACTGACTACGCCACAGGGGTCGTCTAATCAATCATCACTCGAAACAAATTTAAAAAGTGTTTTTTTTTTATAGCCATTCCATCAAGAAATCAGGAAAAAAAGCTTGGGGGCCAATGCTTCTGAAGCTCAACGCCGGCCACTGTCTTTCAAGTCGACCACTAATATATAATCAGACATTATCCATGACCATGAATGACACTTCTGTCGATGAGATCGGAAGACTTTCCATTTTTGAAAACTTCGTTCAGTTGGAATAGACACATTTTCGAGATCGTCAAAATGCTGAAAAATTTCTGAGATTCCTGACACAAGCCAAGAAAATACTTCTCCCCGTCTGTTTTGGGCAACTTAAAAATATGGATTGGCCACAAGCTGTTGATGGGTAGTTAAGGTATTTAGAAAATTCGGATCTACATTTAATAGTAGAAATCATTTCATCAGTACCTAGATCAAACGCATAATAACTCTTCCCAACCGCTGTTTCTATTGGCTCAAGAAGTAATTGAATAAAAGAGCCCTTTCTGGAAGGCCCAATCAAACTTTATAAATATAAGACACTGATCATCCCAAAGCTCTGTGTGAGATCTTGGGAAGAGGAGATAAAACCACAAACTGAACCACGACTGTGTGTACTGAGTGTAGCCAGGTTTCGACGGACTCAACGCTTGAGCCATGTAGAGCGCATGGAAAACTCAGCTCGCCCAGGTGAAGATGTACCTCAACCAACATGGCGTGCGAAACTGGAGGAAGATAGCCCAAGATCACCTCAGTTGGAGAGGTTTGCTGGTTGAGGCCCAGGTCCTCAAGTCAGCTAGCCAGTTGCATTTGCACCCTCCCTGAATTCACCCGCGACATTCACCCCGTCAGGAATGCAAATCTGTTCACCTTCCACAACCAACTATAGTGTAGAGAAAAAAAAGAGAAGCAGAAAGGAATAAAAGACCTCACGGTGGCTAATCAAGCAAAGCTAACTAATCCAAATTACCCCTAAACTATGATCTGTTTCCCCTCCAATGAAGTTGCCAGATTATTTAAGGGTGTAATCGCACCACTACTGCATTGAATTCAATTTCTGACAACAATATTTTTCACAATACACTCCTCCACCTCCCGCCAGTCACGCGATGCGTACAGCCCATGCAATCATTAGAATATAAACATATTCAAAAATGATAAATCAAAATATGGAATTCTGAAATGTTTCTGAGATATCACAGATTCATATTGTTTCCACACACAAATTCTCTTTGAACTCCCCACAAGTCTCAGTGGTTTCTCTCACATTCATTTCAGCCCCTGACTTGACTGCAATAACTAACAAACTGAGGTTATAAGTAGAGACTGCGTGACGCAAGGCGTATGGATAAGGATATACATGGATTCTCTCAAAATGTATTTTCAGCAGGGAAGCTTCAGCACGCGAATACAACTCGCACTTGAAATAATTTTTTTTTATTTATTTTCGGAAATCGATCAAACGCAATCGTTTATTTCTAGAATTTGATTCAACTCCTTGTGCAGATCGATGCAATACTTAGTGATAGATAGATCTATTGGAACAGTGGCGTTGTGAAATGGAGACATTATTTTCGATTGTTATTGGGACCTCGTCTCTTTCTATAACTCGAGAATAGGATTTGTTTTTGAAGGACAGGTCGATCGAGTCACAAACACACTCTGCTATGTAAAAAAAGATCCGTCGCTCAATAAACTGGCTAATACCCTGACACTTAAAGTGGACATGGTCATTTCTACTGATGGGTACACTAAGAAAGTTTCTTTCGAGTTTCTACCCATTCAGCTAGGATAGCTGAACAATGACAACCACTCTAGAGATGTCTTCTCTGGGTCGTCTAGTTGCATTTCCGGCAACTGTATTGTTCAGTTAGGAGCTAAGCTGCATGTGGTGGAATGTGAATGACGATGGGGAAATTTAGTTGCTCGATGTTAATTTCGGTAAAGATCGCAGTGCTACACGAGGCAACATGCTGTTCGTTGGCTTCTTCATCATCATTCTTGATCAGAATGTGCAAAACACACACGCTAACTGTGGAGGCATGATCTTCAAGAAGTTCATATAGCTGCTTGCATACGTAGGTGTCATTAAAGTGAACGCAGCGTGCTGTTGACTGGCGAAGACGACTGAAATGAATAGATTGCTAGTAAAACGAAGTGTATGCAAGTTAAAGTTACCTTTTAGTAAGCCTTTGGTATTATTAAGTATGAATATGAGTACTAATGGTCGCCCATGACCTATGTCATTCGATTTTTAGATATATCTTCCCATCCCTTTCAAGTGGTCACCAACATTCTTAGAAGATAAGATAAAGACGATCGATGACAAGTATTGCATCGACGCTTCATCCTTAGGTTAAGTGTTTGAAAATAAAATTATTTGTAGCCAGTTCGGAAATAAAGTTGAATGAGAGCGGAATTGTTCCGTTACTCCAAAATCCAGCGAACTCAACAGTGTTTTAATTTACAGTCTTCAAGATAGGACACACAACGTCGTACAAGTGTCGACAAAGTGTCCCAATTTGCATCTAGAACGTCGAGGTAGTCAGAGATTTCAAGCTACTTCAGTAGCTTGGCTTCGCAAGTACTAACGGCAACCTAAGATAGAAAAGCTCTTGGTAACAGCTGAGAATAGAGCCCTCTCAGAAGGAGAAAGCTGTCACGCTCTACGACGCCACAAAGGTATGTTAAATTTCACCGCCATGGTGACGAACCGCCATAGTGCACTTCTCAGGAAAAACGTTTTGCATACCATCCCTGGGCATTCCGCAATAAAGCTATCTGGAGGACAAGATTCGAAGAACTATACCTACTTTGCAGCGACAACAAGACTGATTAGCCATCTATGGTAGCTAAAGGCAGTCACTTTGGAGCTCTTCTGGTTTTTCTTTTCACAAAAGGAAGCTGTATTGAGAAATAATACGCGCATTTGCAAAAGTAAATATGGTTTATTAAAAAAGTCTTTTTTTTATGTTACTTGGGTTAGTGAAAATCTTCAACAAGGCAATATGTGACGCGTATACACATAGTAGTGTCAGATTTTAAATGACTAAAAGCACGTTTTTCTTTACTACAACTAAGTTTCCTTATCTAGTAGCTTACTTTTAAGGATATTTTCGCGTGTTGCAGGAAGATTTTCGGTAAAATCACCTGCCATTACCATCGATAGGACGGTTTATTACTATTGCGCCAATCGAGCGGTCTCGTACCCTGGAGTCGACGTACTAAACGCCTCATGTCCAAATTTTTAAGGTAGGCATTGCTACAATGACCACGAAGTCTGATACTTAGCTTTCGAGCGGAGTTTTTTTTTATTTCTTCGTCGACGGTTGTTATCCCTGGGTCTATTTGTATATCACAATTCCTGAGATACCAGGGAGCTTTCACAATAGCCCGGATAGTTTTATTTTGAAAGGATTGAATAAATCCTCTGTTATTTGCTTTGGTACATATTTGGTTATAAAAGCCGTCGCAAATCCACAAAATGACTCTATAACCGCATCCAAAATTCGTGACATCCTCATCAAATCACAAAGGAAGTTAAAGCTGCTATGGACACCAGGCCATGTTGGAATTGCGGGCAATGAATATGCAGATGCTGCTGCAAATGCTGCTCTCAAGGCACCCATCCTCACCTACTACACCTTCTCTCAATGCGATCTAAAGAGATACATAAATCAAAAGTGCCAACAGCAAATACTACGCGAGTGGGAGAACTATAAACATCACTATCAAATAATTAACCCTAATAAAACTCAGCCAAAATTCCCAACCGATATACCTAAATCGGATATTAGGATGTATATCCGGCTCCGTCTTGGACACACCGAATTTACTCACCAGCACCTGCTCAAAAGGGAGTCCCCTCCAAACTGCCTCACCTGCCGCAGACCAGTAACCATCACCCATCTCTTAAGTCAATGCTTTTTATCATCGCAACCAGCACTGCAAAAAAAACCTCAACCACAACGTAGACCTACTACATCTCCTCAAGAAGCCAAACCAATCCAATATTAATTATTTAAAAAGTATCGTAGGTAAACTTACAATATAGACAGTCATAAGTATTTCGAGGGCCGTAAGTCATTGCCACTATTTGGCCCCTATAGTTCATATTGATTACAATTTTAATTGTACATTAATATTATAATAAATAAATAAATAAATGCTTTGGTACAACCCCATAGTTGTATGCCGTAAGTCCATATAGGCTTCAGTACTTGCTCGTATAATAGCAGTTTATTGTACATGCTTATATGCTTGGAGTGCCTTCCAAGTAACCAGTACATTTCTCAATACCTGTGTTCGAGCTCATCCCGTTTCTTTTTCAAGTGGGCCTTCCACTTGAGTTTCGCATCAAGTGTCATACCAAGATATTTTGCTTCATTAGCATATGGTATTTGTACAGAATTAATGAAAACTGGTATTTCAATATTTCTGTTAGTAAAATTTATGTGCGTTGATTTGGTGTTATTGGAAGCAGTGTCAGCATTTTACCCATTCGTTTATTTTGTCCAGAGTTCGTTGCAGTTTTTCAGTTGAGGACTCAACTGAACTACCCGTTGCCAGGATCGCTGTGTCATCCGCAAATGTAGCCACAAGTGTACCCTCAGTTTGAGGTATGTCTTTAGTGTACAATAGGTACAATGTAGGGCCAAGGACCCTCCCTTGAGGGACTCCTGCTCGGATCTCTTTAAAATCTGAGTATTCAGTTCCGTGTTTAACTCTTAATATCCTGTTATCGAGATAAGATTCTAGTATCTTATACAAGCTTGTCGGTAGAAGTCTGCTTAGTTTGTATTTTAGGCCTTCATGCCAGACTTTGTCGAATGCCTGGGAGACGCCAAGTAGCGTGGTAGAGCAGATTTTTTTTCCCTAATGCTCCCTCAATTCCATTGGTTATTCTGTATACCTGGTCAACTGTCGAGTGTTTCGCTCGAAACCCGATAGACATTGATATACCCACTCAAATACGAATTCGTGGCATCGGATGTGACATTCTCCATTACTTCAAAGTAAATATTGACAGAGAACATAACATTTAGCATGAAATTAGTTCGTTCCGATTTGTTGGAACCAGAGATAAGCGATAATCTGTTATCACTGGTTGGAACACGATCAATTGTCTATAAAGAAGAAGGAAACAATTTTAAGTCTCTTCTATATCTAAATCTTTGACATCTAAATCTTCAAAAATTGTCGCATCATTACTTGTTTTTCGCAATTGGATGAACCGCAACAAATCTCAAAGATTGTGTCGATTTCATGAAGCGCCACAAATGTTGACCAACTTGCGAATATTATATTTAAATAGCCTAATGATATTTTTCCGCCTCAGCTTATAATTGCGCCCTGTACGGCGCCGGTATTTTTACGCAAATGTAGAAATATCACTCAATTAATAAAGTTTCTGTGCTATTTCTATTTTAATGCGGCTGAATTAGCTGACAGTGTTTTATGCTCAATTAGTTTGTTTTCAAATAATAAAATAAACGTTTTAAGGTGCGAATTAATTTTATGCGAAGTAGATATTTTATTGCATTATTTTCATAATTTTATTTTTGTTTCGTTGTTTTATGAAGGGACACCATTACCGTGGCAGAAGCTAAAAATAGCCCGTCATCTGCCGCCTGTATGCCCGCAGAGAAAACCAGATTTGACAAATAGCAGTATTAAACTTTCGAAGGGACGATACCAACAACTAGTTCGCCTGTTGCCGTATCTTGAGGCTGAAAGTGAGGATTGCCTGTACCTTAACGTCTACGTTCCAAGTTCTGGTGAGTATTTATCAGAAATCAATGGTTTTCGATATCTGGTTGTGTGGATAGATCAATTTATTTCTTACTTCCCTTACCTTTAGAAGGGCAAGAACAAACGCACAAGTACCCAGTGATTGTCTACATTCATGGAGAATCCTTTGAGTGGAACAGTGGCAATCCCTACGACGGATCTGTACTGGCCAGCTATGGCCAAGTAATTGTCGTCACATTAAATTATAGACTGGGCATACTAGGTAAATAAATTACGTTTTAATAACCAGTAGGTTATTATGCATAAGAAAATAAAAAGCACATCAAATCAATGAACGCATTGCAAAGGTACCACTGATGCGTATTTATTTTAGGATTTATGAAACCTGGAATCAACGATGACACTGTCAGCAATTTCGGTCTATTGGACCAGATTGCAGCACTGCACTGGATCAAAGAGAACATCGGCGCTTTTGGTGGTGACATGAATAGTGTGACACTGATGGGGCACGGCACCGGGGCAGCCTGTGTCAATTTTTTGATGGTATCTCCTGTCGCTTCGGGTATGTAAATGTACAGAATGTTTCTGTTGTTGAATCAATTTTTTGACAACTATCATTTGCAGGACTCTTTCATCGTGCAATTTTGATGTCCGGATCAGCAATGTCAGACTGGGCTGTTTCGAATAGTTCGCTGCAAATAACTATGCAAATTGCACATGGACTTAATTGTCCAATCAACGTCGATGTTGAGGAGCTTTTATCATGTTTCCGGTCAAAAAGGTAAATAGTTGTATCTACGTTCGTACAAATGTGATTTGGCAAATTTATCTTACACAGTGCAAACTCTGAAAGCCTCAATCAATTGTCTTTTCGGTCGGTTATAGTTATAAACACAACCACGCTTATTCAATTCGTAAGGTTGCACCATAGACATAATTTTCCCTCGGAAACTTACACCGAAGCATGACTGGTGTGGTGACTTGGTAGATAACACTTGTCCACAAAAGATTGATGACTTTTTTGGTTGGTTTTTAGCTCAGTTTGTCGCCAATTTTTTAAATACATATGAAAACAATTTCCCTATAAACGATTTTGTTTCTGAGTTACAGCAACTACAGCAAACTACGCGCATTTACAAAGTCTGACTCTGTTTTGCCGGCCAATGCTGTGCAGATTTTGTTTTTGCTTAACATCTTTGTGGGGAATATATCTTTGAAAAATATCGGAAACCTATATCAGACTTCGTAAAAACGGTGTGTATTCAATACTTTAAAATGAATTTGTGCAAACAAGACAAGATAAGATTTCCTCATACTGTACGTCAGAAATTAGTTATTTTTGCTAGACCACAAATTAGGCCACTTCGGAAAGATCATAGTTATGTCAAATCAATGACGGAAATCGAATCGAAAGAAGAAATGAAGTATTACAGAGAAGTCAGACTTCTACCTCTCTTGCCCTTCAAAATTTTTGAAAACTGTTATTTACAACGTTTCTTAAGCCAAATTGACCAATCAGAGGAAGGCATTCAATTTTTTTAGAGACTTTACAGTCACAAAATTTCATGAATATCTGTCAAGAAAGTACTCAAATTCGTTGATTGACTAGGCGGAAATCAGCTGTGAAGTCGGCTATCTCTATAATACTTCATTTCTGATCGAAACCCTGGAATACATTTGTTACGATTATCATTAATTTTCTAGGCAACAAGAAGTTTGAGAAAAATGTCGAGCTTGTTGAGTGCATGGTGCAAATGAGCACAAGAATGCACTTCCTGCATTCACTTTTAGACCGATTCGCACAAATTCTGGGCGATCCTAGTAAGGAGCAGGGTGAAAGATTTCATCAGTATATACGGACAATGGAAAAGAGTTATCAAGGAAGGCAGTACTCGGACATTATGCCCGACTACTGATGGCGTTTGCAACGTGAGCAACCTGAAATCGTTCATTCAAGGAAAACTTGCGAAACGCACGATGATAATTCTAAATAAAACAAAAAGTTTCCAGAGAATTACCTTATTTTTTTTTTTAATATGATAGAAGGATCTGTAACAATTATGTGTGAAACAAAATATCGGTTAAATTCTTGCCACGGCTTGTGGCATACCTCTATCCAATGGTCCATATTTTCAATCACTCTGAGACATAATTGAGGCTTGTCGTTAATGTGCCGAATTATCTCATCCTTAAGCTCTTGAATAGTTCTTGGCTGACTGACGTACACTTTTTCTTGTAAATAGCCACAAAGAAAGAAGTCCAACGGTGTCAACTCACATGATCGTCATGGCCATTTAACGTCGCCACGACGTGGGATAACACAGCCATTGAATTTCTCGCGCAAAAGAGCCATTGTTTCGGTGGCTGTTTGGCACGTAGCACCATGCTGTTGAAAGCACGTGTCCCCCAGGTTCACATCACCAATTTCTGGCCACAAGAAGTCTGTTTTCATCACGCGTTAGCGAACATCAGCCACGGTAATTGCTTGGCCGATCTCAAAGCCGTCAGCCCATAAACCACACCCAGCGACTCTTTGTAGATGCACTGGCTTTTCAACAATCACTCGTGGATTCTCATTTCCCCCGCTGCGGCAATTTTACTTGTTATCGAATCCAGTAAGGCGAAAGTGTGCCACGTCGCTGAAGATGATTTTCCTTGCAAAGTCATTCCCTTCTGTCTGTTCAACAAACAATTCGGCATATTGACGACGTTTGAAATTGAAAAAAATTGAATTTGTCAAACACTGAAACAAAGAAACGTCAAATTAAGTTGGGCAAGAAAACTTGACGTTCAGGTGTGACTCACAATTAATATCATGCGTTATGGTTGGGACATCCTTTAGATGGAATAGAATTTGGAACATTTATTTAGTAATTTTCTTGCACTTTTTAGTCAAAAGAATAAAACTTTATATTTCAAAAAGTAAAGCTGTTAGCAATCGTTGACTTTGTTTTTCATAATTAGATCCATATGTTTTCCAAATGTTTTTTTATTAATACAAATGTTATTTGTTTACCTGCAAAGCTAAATGCTTATCTGCAGGTGGTTGTAAATACATAGATTGTGACTGGTTTTGAAGTGACTTTAAATTCGTTAGTTTTATGTTTACATTAATTTAAGGGGTTGGTTAAATTACAAGCTTATTTCAGTGAGATTAATATTTACGAATTGAAAACTCTAAGTTACGTAATGAGATTGCGTTAAACATCTCTTTTTTCCTTTTTTTGAAATTTGAAACGACTTGTAAAAACTGTGGCAGCGAATTCATTAGTTTGGGGATAGTGCATCGTATTTCCCGGTCTCCATAAAAATTTAAAGCTCCCGGAACTTCAAGCATCCCTTTTGCTCGTCTTCTTGTCTTTAGCGTGTGAATTAAGGATTGTTGAAATAGTCTCAGTAGTTCATTTGTGAAAAGAATAAATAAAATGGGACTTAATTTGGAAGCTTGTGGCACACCGTATTCACATTCCTTTTCATTGTCAGAGACCTTGACTTGATTGGTTCTATCAGTCAGATAGCTTTTGAGCCAGTTTGACAGAACTCCTCTCAACGCCATTCTGCTGAGACATTCCACAAGTTTTTCATGTGTCATGGTATCGAATGCCTTGCTTAAATCGATAAGTAGCACAACTACGTGCATTGACCACATTTGCAAACTCCCCCAATAGTGATTGGGTACTCTTGCCTTTTTGGAAGCCGTACTGATTCGAGTGTAGCACTTTGTGTTTTGAAATAAAACAATTAACACTATTAACAAGTACTTCTTCCAGGCATTTTTCAACAGCCGGCAATCGGTCTGTAATTTGCCTCTCCCTCGAATTATCGACTTCCTCAGTCATTTTATAACTTATAAAAACACAAAATGTAGGAAAAACGTGGTGTTGACCAGTGTAATAGCTCTTATTTTGTACATAGCTCGTTTGTCAACAACCTGGTAGGCCATATCATATGGCCCCAGGCCAGAAAAATCCAACATAGACCAAAAGTTCACTTTGCGACAAATCTTGGAAAAATCAGGAAAAACAAATCGATACCTACCACATCATCGGCAGCGTATGACAGCATCTTTAGAGACCAGCTTTACGGAGAAATGTCTGAACCACGAGGCATGGAATTTGATGAAAGCGGATGAGTTTGCTCTTGGCCATTTTGAGAGGCTGAATTTCAGTCCATAGGTGGAGAGTGGAGAAGATGTAACAACTAGCTGTTCAGCTTCATCGATATCATCAGAGGACCGAAGATTCAAGGATTGACGTGGATAGGTTATATAGAGCCAACCGGAAAGTCCTCGAAACCACCACCCCGAGTGACGACACAGTAGAGACAGACGCGACTCGGTAGGCAAACGCAACTGGAAAGGGACCTCAACTAACTATGCATGTGAACCTGACTAAAGGTCAGACTGGCTAGAGACCCTTGTTACAGAATCTAGGGTAGACCTAGAAAAGAGAAAAAAATCGATGAACGTAAGTAGAAGAACTTCTTCTTCTTTTTCTTCTTCCGGTGGCGATACAGTCCGGGGTGGACCTGGGCCTCAACCAGCCGGCACGATCTTTAGCCAGCTGTCCACAACTGCGTACACCAAGTCGATTGAGGTTCTTCTCCACCTGGGTGCGCCATCGGTTCTGTGGGCGTCCTCTATTGCGTTGTCCCACTGGTTCGGAGTCGAAGACTCTTTGGGCTGGAGCAGTGTTGTCAATGCGCTCTACATGGCCCAGCCATCTTAGGCGTTGAATCCGTAGACGCCTGACTAGGCTCATGCCGCTGTACAGCCCGTACAGTTCGTGGTTGAATCTTCTTCTCCAATAGCCATCAACGCAGACAGGACCAAAGATTGAACGCAGAACTTTTCTCTCGAAAAGATCAAGTGCTTCTTCACCCGCTTTTGACATTGTCCGTGCCTCCGCACCATAGAGCAGGACAGGAATGATCAAGGAGAGGGAGGACTCTACTACCCAAAGAAACAGCGATTGACAAGAGAAATAATCTCGGTACTGGTGTTGTTCGACCGATGTAGACGAAGTCCTTCACTTCCTCGAAGTTATAGCTGCGTATGGTGACGTTTTGGCCAAGTCGACGATGTTGTGCGTCCTTTCTTTATGACAGCATATACTTCGCTTTGCCCTCGTTCAGCACTAAATCCATTTTAGCCGCCTCCGCTACAATACCAGCAAACACTTCACTGACGGCTCGCTGTGTTCGACCAATCATGTCAATGTCATCCGCGTATGCTAGCAACTGTACAGACTTTTGGAAGATCGTGCCTCTTGTGTTAGAGTGTGAGTTCTGTACGATCTCAAGAATAATGTTGAAAAAGTCACATGACAGCGCGTCGCCTTGTCTAAAACCTTTTTTGACATTTAAGGTCTCTGTGAGTGCGTTACCGACCTTGATGGAGCAGCGAGAATTCTCCATCGTCATCCTGCACAACCTGACGAGTTTGGCAGGAATGTCAAAAATTGACATGTTGTTGTGTAGCCCGTCCCTATGCACGCTGTTATATTCGGCCTTGGAATCGTAGAAGAACTGGGTCTGTATAATTTGAGCCACTGTGCATCTAGACACAGGCTAAGTCTCAGTTAATCGTTTAGGGCCTGAGTTTGCTGCAGAAGCGAATGATCTCAAATATATTTCTTTAAGCAAGTACACCCCTCTTAAAAGCATGCCGTCTACTCTTGTGCCGGATATCTGTTATGAATTGAAAATTTAACTCGTATACATTTAATTATATAATGTTAGTGTCAAATAAATGCAATATGAAATTTTAAATAATAAAGTGATAATAAGATATAATGTTTCTTAATTTTAACTAAATAACAACTAATTTATAGATATGAAGACATCCAAAGACTCGTCCAGACTTCTCCTCAATTTTCCACATTTTTGGGACCCATTGTTGATGGTCTTGTTATCCGCAACCAACCGTACAAGGAAATGAGTCAATACACGGAACTGTTCAGTAGGTAAGTTCAAATTTATTTTACTCAAGAATAACTCATGTTTAACGCAGAAATTTTAAAAATGTATTGTCATTGGTCCATATTGCTGTTGAATTGAATGTTTGATCGGTGTTTATATTTGTTTTGGTTTCCTTGTATCACAGATCATGACCTCGTTTTTTTTTGTGATATAATTATTTTGTATAGGAGGAGATCTTCCGAATGGATATGTATTTTTCTTAATAAGCCGTCGGTCGAATTTTATAACATCTTCCACAATTAAGACATTGAAGTATGACTGGCAAGTTATTAACTTGCTTATAAGTGAAATTAATATGGACAGATTTGCTTTCATTAGGGACAATTCGCCAGAAGTTCATCCATTCGTGTATCTCATCTAGTGAAGGTTGTAATTTTGCTGTAGACTCTTCAACCGTTTTGGCTGTTACCAAAATGGCATTGTCGTCAGCAAATTGTGCCTAGAACTGTGTGTTATTCTTGTGATAAATCACTATTATACATCAGGTATAGAAGAGGACCAAGAACACTCCCTTGCGGCACACTCGCATTTATATTTTAAAAAGCAAAGTATTAACTTCCATGCTTCACACGGAAGATCCTATCAGAGAGATAGTTCGCTAAAATACTATACAGTTTCCCCGGTACAGATCGGCATAGTTTATATTTCAGGCCTTCATGCCAAACTTTGTCAAAACAAAGGAGCTTTTGTTCAAATGCCTTTCCTATTACATCAGCTATACGATGTTTGTGTTTACTTCTAAAACAAAATTGGTGATTTGGTATGAGCTGTTTTTCTTCCACAATTAGACTTAAACGTCTAAGCAGATTTTTTTCAAATAAGTTCAATAAAGTCTATACGACATTTTATCCGGGTTTCGATACCATTATAACTTCTGCCACTTTCCATTGACTATGGACATGTTCAAGTCTATGCTCGGCATTAATTCAGTAGGGTAACTTAAGAACGGCTTTCTTAGGTAACTCTTTAAGAATTTCTGCTGTAATTAAATCGTAACCAGGAGCTTATTTCGGTTTGAGCTTTTTAAGTTCATCCTTGAGCTGTGCCAAGATAGCACTTCTCAGAACATAATTGTGGTCGTATACGTAAAATCCGTTGTAAGTGATAGGACAGTTTGACCGTCGACTGGCTTAAACGTTTCTTCCAAGTAGTCTGCGAAGAGATTAGCCTTGTCCTTATCTTCCTTAGCCCATTCGTCTTCATTCTTTCGGATTGGCGCGCTAATTCAGATTTTTTTAATCCCTTTACCGCCGTCAAGAGTGAGTAGGTACTTTCTTTTTTCGCAGATAAGTATTTAAATTATTGTTTTTGAATACTTTGATTTTCTCCTCCAACAGACTATAAAATTGCGTAGTATTATTAGTATTGCGTATATTGGTAGTATTTGTAAAGGAATTACTTTAGGGATTATTTCTTATTCAAAAAATAAGAACAAGGATACCAATTTTTGGGCTTCCATTATTCTCAAAATATTTTGGTGATTTTCAGTTCCCCTAGATAGTCATTTTTCACTCTGATTTGATCGTCCTTCTAAGATCTAGTGCAGGTCTTTTAACTAATTTATAACTTTGTTCCACCTGGAGTTGCCGTAATAACATAACCAGATAACTTGTCAACTCATTTGTAGCTGGAACATATTATATTAATAAATATTTTTTTTTTAATTTCAGATATGATCTATTGTTTGGTGTCACGGAGTTGGAATCTTATCACTCACTGAATGCACCCCAATTGGAAGATGGCATGTCTGAGAATGATCGTGATAACTTATTGCGTCTGTATATGCAAAGCCGTTTTAACATTCGGCCTGATTTGGCTGTGGCTGCAACAGTCAAGAAGTGAGTAAGACGTTCCTGTTTTGTCAAATTTCTCATGTTCACACCATTCAGAACATTGTTGATAATAAATTAAAACACTCTTCACAAGCCACATATAAAAGCATATCTTTTAAAATATTCTTAAATAATGTTACATGTTTAATAAAATAAATATGTACAAACATTATTTAATTGAAAGACAATTGAATTATTAAAAGGCTTGAAAACAAATTACATAACAATTAATAGGTTCGCGTGAATACGTTTACGTTCCAAATTGTTCCTATGTGCTGTATTTATATCGCTTTACCGCTACACAAAATAAAATTAGCCGTTTAACTAATAAAATATTTTTGACCAGGTATATGGACATGTATAATGACCCAGTTAAAGCGTCAAGTCTGGAGCACCGAGATGTCGTTTTAGATATTCTATCTGATGCACGGGTTGTTGGACCTTTACTACAAACAGGACTATTTCATGCGGATGTGAACCCAAGGAACTATATGTATGTGTTCGGGCATAACAGTATGGGTGGACCTCATTCCAGCGTAAGTACTGATTCTTTGCAGAAATTGTAGAAAATTTCACGACCTTAGCTCCCAAATAGTAGTATATGTATGTGATCAATCATGAACCTTCATCGAAGCAATCTACTGACAAAAACTAGATTCACAGCGCTCGCCATAATCGGGCATTCATTTTAAATTGATCATACGTCGTTAGGAGCTTATTGTTGTTGACTTTGTTTCTTTGCAGTATTTCACTAAAATACTGTAACAGAAAGGGTTTAAGTAGTCTGTCCCGACTGTTTGTATCTATTATCGACGTCATGACATCTTTGTGACACTACAAAGGCATATGTCAGGGGTAACGGCAAACTCACGTTGAACTTGCAGCCCAAACTGTTGGATCCAGTACCAAGAAACTTTGAACAGGCGTGTATTATACACTGTTAGCGTTTTTTTGAATTTGATGTATAAGTGTCGAAAATATCGGCTATTAGGTTCGATTAGTGAACTCGAGAAGTAAATATATAATATGGGTGGCGCTACAATATGTAGAGAGCATAGCTTCTCAGCAACCACTCGTGTTGTGCAGCTATTATTCTGTTACGAGTGGAAGGGAAATACAGTCTTATACCGACTCCCAAAGGCCAAGTTTGAGAAGCTTTTTCTAGACAGGAATACTCTTTGGCAGTGACTCGAAACAGGTGGAGCCGTGAATTATGAATGGTGGTAAACTCGGGTATCGAACCTAGCACCCTCCGCGACCCAACTCGAGAAGTTGTCGCTGAGAAATCTCATTCTGAGATGGCTAGTGTACCAATATTATTCTGAAGTTAAATTTGAAACAAAACGTCAGTTGCATATGTGCACTAATTAATTATTTATATTTTTGTTTTCAGCTACCACACAGTATAGCAGGCGAGGAATTGGCGTTTATATTTGGAGCTCCCCTGGCACCAGCTGGTCCCTTTCATAATAAATACAATGCTCAAGAGAAACTCCTCTCCGAAGCTGTCATGTCTTATTGGACCAATTTTGCTAAGACTGGGTAAGTTATCAAAGTTGTATTTCATCTGTCTTATATTTATACCTATTATTGTATAATTAAGAATAGTATTTCACTTCGAAAAATCAAGGATAATTTCTTGTAAAACTGTGGAAAGTTTTAGGAAATTAAAAAAAAAGCCCAAGACTGCTAATTGGAATATGTATCTGCTCAATACATATAACATCGAGTGCAAAAACAGGTTTAATAGCTGCGTTTTTTTGCAAGCGTATATACGCCTAAATTTCAATTTGCATGTAAAATCCACTAACAACGAGTCCTATATCCGCTTAACTTACTCATCATGTCTATCGCCGCTTAAAGAATAAGCGCGGATAAAAACAATGCGTCCAATCATTATTTTCTGTGTGTTCATTCCTGAATTCATTCATTCATTGTTTAGGTTGCTGTATGTGGCTTACACCTGCAGGTTTGGTTGATGTATTATATCATTTTTAATTTTGTTGGCATCCATAAGTATGCAATTTTTGGTATACTCAGAGTGTCTCTGCTATACATTTCGTTTTGGCTTCGTAAGCGATTCTTTTCATTTCACGAAATTTCTTTTTATTTTATAATTATTAAGTGGTTTTGCTTTTAAATTGATGGTCACGCTACACAGTCACAAAACGAAGATTGTGACCATCAAAGATCAACCATCACCTTCCACGATTACACCCCTGACTGCTTAGCAAATGTCATGAATGTCATCGGTGCTGCCAAGATTTTATGATGAATCATTAAGCGCCGATGAGCGTTTTTTCGTGCACTTCGAAATTAGGCGTATATACGCTTGCAAAAAAACACAGCTAATGTTGCGATAGATCAAGACGATAGTGCAATCTACTTCTTGACACACCGTTCAACACCAAATTAGTTTCCATGGCACAAACTTTATGAACTAACTCACAGAACTCATTTCGAAGACAAGCTGCTCCAATTTCCGCATGAACTCCATGTTTGGCAGTAGCTTGCCACGAAGATGATGCTATGTACCTGAAATATGCCCTATAATTAAAAAATTGAAGATTATTTTGATTCGCTAGGTAGGTAGGCGGTGCTGCTAGTGAATTCACCAGAACGCTTAGACCAAGTTGGTCCATTGTGATACTAGTCAGCATATACTGACTGACAATTCAAGTGACAGTGCCGTTAATTTGATCCCAATGCCAAATAATGAATGGATCACATTTGAACACCAGAAAAAAGCGTATTAACTTTGCTTTCACTGGGATTCGAACCGGGAACCCCGCTAACCAGTGGCAGACACAGCTGCACCATCTAGTCGTTTGATTTGCTAAAGAATAAGACAATGAAGTAAAACGTTGATAAGATCATTTCAATAGGGCAAGGCAATTGCCTCGCGGGTTTCAATTATTAATTTATCATTCCAAATTCAATGCAACATTCAGATACATTTAATTTACACTATACCACTAAAGTATACAAACAATTTTTTTTTATAATTTCAGAAATCCGAAAGCACCCTGGAAGGGAACTTTTATTAACTTGCACGCCCTTGAATGGGATCGATATGACTTGGATTGGCCTGAATTCAATAAACGAAATCAATGTTTTATCAATATCGGTAAGTATTACATATTCTATAGAGCATTTCTTTTAAATATTCACTCTCACCTTATCAACACTCCTCATAGAGATAATAATTGCAAGTGGTTTTGTGTTACTATTTTACGGTGAATGGTTTTATGCCAAAAAATAGACAACGATAGAAAGTCGTGGCAATTTACTTTGAGGTTGTTGTACAATGCGCAATGTATGGCTTTAATTTTTCAAAGATGAGATTAGTTACTGGTTGCCTCGGAATAACCTAAAAAGTCCCTGGTTTCAACAAGACGGGTTACAATGTCCAACACAATTAATTTACCCATGGTGCTTCTTCTCAGAAAACTATTATAGTAATTTTAATACTGTGGACTGTGAGAATATAAAAATACAGTTTGTAGTTAGGAATGCAAAAACTTTCACTACATCATTGCCAATACTCGACTTAGATTGCTCAAGCTCGCTCTGACATTCAAGAAGATTCTGGAAAAATGCAAATACGTGCGATATTTCATAAAGTATATTATTGGATTGGCTAAAATCAAATTGAAGATTTTCATTTTGTAAAGCTGTTTTGTTTATACAGTGGACTCTCCCTAAGTCGAAAGTCTCTCTAACTCGAATTTTTTCGCCAAATTTTACATGGATTTCCCTCGATTTTCCATACAAAAGCCTCCCTCTAAGTCAAACTCCCCCTAACTTAGGGAGAGTCCACTGTATATGCTTGATGTACATACAGTATCTGACAAAACATTTGCAACCAAAAATCAAAGCACACTGTATCTATTTTGGCTGAATTTATAGTAGACTAAAATATTTTACTAAGATGAAGTAAAAGTTAAGGAAACTTCGCGGATAGTACAGTCGACTCTCCCTAAGTGGAACACCTTATGTCGAATATCTTCCTAACTCGAAGTTTTGCTCCAAATTGTAGGTACATTTCATTCAATTGTCCATAAATATCCTCCCTCTAAGTCAAACTCCGTCTAACTGGAACAAATTATCGTATCCCGTGACAATTCGACTTAGGGAGAGTCTACTGTATATTGATAGCTCTAATTGGAACGCGACAACACATTTGCAGCTTTCAATTCAAGTACAAACAAATTTAAAAAATCAGTATTTTGTGGAGAACCCAAAACTGTGTAAGGCTATTTGCCCTCTGCGTGGCATAGGTTCAGTTTGCTGAGTGCAGTTTGCTTAATTTTTACTTCATCTTCGCAAAGTGTATATAAAATATTTTTTTTAATTTTGAAAAAATGACATGGTTTCACTTCCAATTGCAAATGTGTTGGCCGATTCTGTACTTACGTATGTTCATACATACAAGGTATAGGAATTCGTGGCGAATTCATGCGTGGCGTCGAAGTTACCTGTAGTATTATTGGTCTTTTTGACCCAGACAGGTACAGTCGATGAATATATACCTTTCTGACTACAGTCTTCTTATCTAGGTACATGTTCGCTCATTAAGTTCGCAGGTGTGCCTTCTTCTCCATTCATCTTTCTCTCAGGCTGGACGGGCAGAGTATAATACTTCTTTCGGAGGATATCGCCATATAATAAGTCGATAGCAAATACTTCTGACAGGTTAAATTGTATTATAGGCCATGATTTGGTCCCTCATTAATACTGCGTCGGATCTTCATTTGTATGAATCTTGTGGCAAGACAGCTGCAAGGACTTAAAGAAAATCACGTCAACTCCATTTGACTATTGCAAATCCACTGACCTTTATTTTAATACAATAATAATAATAATGTGGGTGGCGTGACAGTCCGAGGTGGACCTGGGCCTAGCTTCTCAGCAACCACCCGTGTTGTGCGTGCTATTGTTCTTTCACGAGGGAAAGGGACCTACAGTTTAATGCCGACACCGAACGGCGAATTTGAGGAGCTTTTTCTAGACAAGAATACTCTTTGAGCATTGTCAGTGACTCGAAAGAGGAGGAGCCGTGAATTATCAAAGGTGGTAAATTCGGGTATCGAACCTGGCACCCTCTGCGTAGGAGTCGACGCACTTATCCACTACGCCACGGCGACCTTTATTTTAATACATTGACTTAAGTCTTCATATGTTCACATTTATGTCTTCTTTAATTGGTTGTCCTGACTTACAGGAGTGTTTTCTGATCACACTTCCGACTTCATGCTTGCCAAGAGGTAGGCAATGCTGACCAATGGATCAATTCTTGCCCGACACTATGCAACTGATTGTTCATCATTTATTTTGAAACCAGCTATAGTCGTTAGACCTCCGACCGTACTAAAGCTTCTACAAATGGAGTGGACGTGATTTTCTTTAAATCCTTGCAGCTGTCTTGACACAAGGGACATCCATATGAGGATTCGATGCAGAATCATTCTCGGCAACGAAGGTTCAATCATGGTCTATACAACAATTGGTGATGATGTTAAAAAAATGCATATACCATTGAACAGCCGAATTGGTCTATAGGAGGCAGTGCCTTCCTTATTTAAAATAGCTTGCTGCACTCCTTCAGCATCATTGTCATGCTCCTTGCCGAAATCACACAAAAATCTTTACCTCATCGATTGTATTCCATAACATACCGTCTCCACTGGACATGAAGATGACCAATATCACATCGGCAAACTGAACAGCCATCCGCGCTCTTTTGTTTCTTGGGCAAAATATGTCATGTCGCTGTCGTTGGCTGCGAGAGAGACAACATCGAAAATGTCAAACTTGAAATTCAGTGCCAGAGTTTTTAATTCGTTGTAGATAACAAATTATTATTCAATAATGACTCTGAATAGAGTTCAAAAAAAGTTATTGCGACATATTAATAACATCCACAAATTGGAAATGCTTGAAATACTCGAGGAGAGCGAAAGCAGATAGATAGCTTAGTATCAATACTCGCAAGAAGCATACACAAGGCAGGATTTAAATTGAAAAAGAGGTAACCTTGAAAAGATTGTGTCTAAAAATTACATTCACTAACACTTCTCCTTGTACTCTCTTTACTCCCATTTTTCACGACTCCATTCAAACAAGGTCGTGCACATATAGACAAAAGTCAAATCTCATGTCCAAATCTTGAACAGAACTCATTCCTTGTCGTAAGATCGAGATATTCCATCACGATGTTAGTTTGGACATGGATGTTGGTGCCTCCACTAGTGTCCATGTCCAGTGGACGTCTACGTGGAGACGACGTGTAACCGATTTGCCGGGCCGGGTTCCCCACTCGTAAATCACGACTAGTGCCGTCCAAAATAAGCTTTATTTATTTAAATAGTACGCTAGACAAGATCTAGGCTACTATGTACAATTTTTGTGAATGAGGCATATCAATTTCAGTGGTCCGAATGACCCACTTAACGGGTCTCGGGGCAAATCGCTCACACATAAGAGATCTCCAGGCCACTCTGTCCTCCGCCATCAACTTATCCGCCTCATTCTAAACTGTACACCCGTACAGACATCGGGTGTTCTCCAACCAGCGTTCCCTCCCTTTTGGTAAGGCAGCATCGCGTTGGAAAAACGTACTCAAATGCATCCAAAGGTAGTACGTTCTATATTGCACTCTGAACCAATTCTTTAGCAAATATTGTCTCATTGTGGTTAACAGTGCCTCACCGCGATGCGTCTTTAGTTTTTATTTTATTGAGGATCAACATGTATAACTTTTTCTCAAGGGGATTGAAATACCCTTTAAATGTTGAACACAGTACGAGCGTTGAGAAAATAGGAATGGCTTAGAATGGAGATACCGATGCACATAGATGTCAAATCTCTGAACAAAATGTTGAGAGGAAGACAGAGTTGGGTAATGCATTCGACATCCGTGTGGTACGGCTAAAGAAATATGTATATAGCCGTTCCTCCAAAACTGGGTTCGAGTGTAAACTGATGGGCATTCCTAGATGCCCTTGTATTTTGGTTGTATTGTTTAAGCGGAGGAATACAACCGGACAGTTCAGCTGATCATCACTTGCGGAGACTTCGATAAAATAAAGAGAGACAGGCAACATTATGACGGTGTTCAATAGTTTGAGTGCTGGATCTGTCTGGTACCATTTTGAAGGCTAAGCCTGGAAGCCTTCAAAATGGTACCAGGCTTAGCCTTCAAAATAGTACCAGACAGACGTTTATCGGAGGACGTTTATCTGTGAACGGAATATCTGTGAAGGAATATGAAAAACTGTGGGTGCTCTCGTCCGCTGAATTTTTTACGAAAAGTAACACGAGTGAACATGTCACAAAGTTCGATTTAAGGAGGGTTTCGACTTACCGAGAGCCGACAACGACTAGATGGCACAGTTACTAGAGTGCCTGCCCCTGGTTAGCGGGGTCCCCGGTTCGAATCCCAGTGAGAGCAAAGTTAATACGCTTTTATCTGGTTTCTAAATATGGTCCACTCCCCATTTGCCGTTGGGATCAAATTAACGGCACTATCACTGGAGTAGTCAATCAGTGGCAGTAGTCTGACTATGTATGGGTATCACAACGGACTAATATGGTCTAAGAGTGCTGGTGAATTCACTAGCGGCCCCACTACCAAACCTAACCTAACCGAGAGTCGACGAGTGTAAAACAGTATTCTTGGGTCTAAATTCTGAAACCTTTGTTTCACTTACAGAGGCTTGACAACAGTCAAAACAAAAAAATTAAAATAGTAATTTTTGTTTTTAAAAACGTAGTACGCACTGTTTTATCGTACTACCGTACTCAGCCCGCAAAAATGTACTCAAAAAGTGCAATTGTAGCACGGGGGAGAACGCTGTCACCGACATACAACAATGTGCTCATGTATGTGAATGTAGAGCAGAATGTTTTGTGTGGAGAGCAAAAGTATACGTTTGCTATAGTATTCTCTAAGTTGCTATACTTGCATTTTGCCCACAAAACTAACAGCAAATTGTGACTACAGACATGTCAGTAAGATTCAACTGATTTTCACGTATTTGTTTTACCGAGTTTCATACCATGTTTTCCAGTTTGTTATCCTTATTATTCTGTTAATTTTTTTATGATTAACAGTTTATGTCTATTTTACTGTATGCAAAATTGGTGCACAACCAAAATCCATACCAAGGAAGAAGAAAGACCGAGGCGTTAGTTGGAGGAAATGCCGTCTACAAAGCGGAAGAGGGGCTTTCAAGATTAAAGGGCAACATAACCTCAGCAAAAATGTCAACTTAACCAAACGAACTCCAAAATACATTCAACATACTTAACGTTATCATGTTATTTCATGCCCATTGGCTTTTCAATAAATGTTGTTCATGTCCCACACATGTAAACTGAAATTAATGTGAATTTAAAATATGAACGAATAAATAAAAAATGAACGTTGCTTAATCCAATTTTAAACCGAATTCTACGACCACAGAAGAGTCTGAAAAAAACGAATATTTGCAATATTTTCATGTCCACTGAATGGTCTAGAGTAGCATACAGTTTGCTCTACAATGATAGCAAGCTTGGTGGGTAGAAAAATATTCCACACAGGTACCACGTGAATAAAACTTCATAGCATAGGAATTTCCGTTCGTAGAAGTAGCAGTTCAACACTGAGTTTCTCGCATACTACCGTGTTTTCTACCCAATCACTATGAGTACGAAGAAATTGCAACTTTTATTTTGGCGATATTTTTGTTTCGGCGTTTACCCAGATTTTATGACCATAGGTGAGAGTTGGAATAAATACTAAGAATAAATACTGGAATAAATTCCTGATTACAGATCTTTCAAGCTGTCTTCGTGATGCAATTGATTCCACTTGCGGCTTTGTTATTCGTAAATTTGTTGTTTCCGGTGCTGACTTCTTTCAGGCAGGCCGCTTTGACTTTTGGCTGATGTAAAGATTTCTTAACTTCCCATCACACTCTCATCATCTTGTTCCATTACCTCGTGCTGGAAGTAATGCTTGAGTCAGTAAGAAGTTTACCCACATATATATAGGATATCAGGCGAACAATTTCTGTTTTCTCCTGTCCGTACTAGAATTTAACATCAATGACATGCTCAACTTGAAAGAGCTTGTTCCCACAGAATAAATGCATGTCACCCTTGTCGTAATGCTGTATTTAAGCAAACGGTCTAATAAAACCCATCTGAAATCCAGCAGGCGTTTAAAAGATAAAGGTCCACAAACATCTAAACCGCCTCATTTTTGATAACACTTTTTTAACTTTTCAATCATTTTAACTTTTTCTACAATATTAATTACTTATTTTGTAATAAAATTAATGCATTGCATTTTTTTCTCTACAGGCATACCACCATCAATCGGATACAAATACCGTCAAGTTTACATGAACTACTGGAACAAAGAGCTTCCCGATGAACTCAATCAAATCGGTACCATACAACAACATCCGTATGTGAACCATTTTTTCCACGGACCAACACAAGGCCCTCGAGGTGGAACATCTATTTATCCCACTGAAATTGTAACCGGTCAAATGAGCAAGTTCCCGCACAATCACAGAAACCATCTCAGCACCGATGACCCGCAAAAGGCAATAAGACAACTCCTTCAAAAGACAAAGGACTCCGCGGATAACATGTACAATGCCCAGCCAACCTTCAGCGTTATTCATCGTGGTGCAAATGATGATCAACGAAGAACGACAACAGTCTTACCAATCACAACAGAGCCGGGCGATTATAAGGAAGTTGCAAAATCCGACAGCACCATGCAACTTCTGATTGGATTAATAGCAGTTTTCATCATTCTCAATGTGATCATTTACTCCGCGTTTATATTGCAAAAAAAGAAGAAGGCCACCATCATGAGTCGAAAATTTGGCATTCTTTCGTACGACGGAACTACTGACGATGAATTGAAAAGAACAAAAACCAACGACGGCGATGAAAGTTACGTCATGGACATGGTTCGGAAATCCAACACATATGAAGCGGTCAAAACCAGTCATTCACCAATCAATGGTTTCAAAATCAAGCGTCAATTGAGCTCCAGCACGGTGGACGCTGATACAAAAGTTTCTGACTGGATTACGCGGGAGAGCAAAGCGAAGCCGAGTCAAAAGGGAGGCAGAAAGGGGTCTTCTCCGACGTTCTCCGTTCGGAGTAGGCAGTTTTTGAAAGGAGGACAGAAAGTCAGTGTGGCTATAGACGCCACGCCACAGGCTAGGAGTGACAGTGTCTTACGGCAGGAGCCTATTGAAGTTACAAAGCAGCGAGGTGATCAGTCTCGAAACTTAATAATTTGCCAGGAAGTGGACATCGACACAGACCTTATCACCGAGGACTCGATTGATTCAAGTTGCTTCAACTCTAGCGTAAGCTCCGCCACGCCTCACCAGCAAACTTCGTCGGAGGGCATAAGTCACGGTGGTCATCAAGAACTTCGCATCGATCACAAACACTCCCGTTCGGATCCAGTGGAAATGTACTACACCGTGCACAGCAATGATGAGAAGATCACCAGCTTCATAAACGAAGACATCAATGTAACCTGCCGTGATCCCAGCGCCGAGAAATGCCCCCTAACACCGGAACAGCAGATATACGCAATAAAACGTCGCAACTTTCCAAAAGTTCTACCAAACTATCCATGCGATTCATTTGGAAACCAAATTGGATTGCCGAACGCAGCCAATAGTGGGATCGATTCGAGTGATCGAGCCACCACCAGTTTCAAGCGAAAGTCGTTGCCGCCAAGTAGTTTTACCGCCAGTCACCTATCAAAGTTACCGCCGATGCCTCCACCCAGAACTATATCAACCCTTGGCAGGAAGCCGCCAACGCTTCAACGACAGAGTAAGAGCATGACCACATCGCCGGTTATGCTGGCACAGGACTATCCGGAAGAAGAGGAGCCGGAAATTACTCAAAATACACTGATAGTTGGACCGATCGTTCCGAAGAACCTCGAGAGTAACTACTCAACAATTGGCAAGAAGATGAGAGCAGGTGACATGCGGCTTGATTTCAACAAGGTTCGAGGTCACATCTCATCATCGGCTCCAGTGACTCCATCATCACTTGACAATCCAGATCCGTTCGGCCAAAATAAACAAATGGAAACATACGCCACAAATGCACGTCACCAATGCATGCCATCCGCATCATCGACAAGTTCTGTGTGCAGCACTTTTCAGTCCCCTCCTCCGGCACATCATACGGAAGCGACTTATAGAATACAGCCCGTTGTCACAGATCTAACACCACTGATAATGGAACGAAGTATGCAAATGCAAGCGGCTGCGGCCGCAGCAGGAAGATCGAATATTCCCCGAATGCACAACCCCCCACATCCTTCAATGCCCGCAATGAAGTCTTGCGGAGGTACACCGTGTGGAAATTGCGCCTCTGTGAGTGGAAGTTCGTCACGAATTCCAACGCTGAAGAATTCCCTGGGATCAAGCGGCTCCGTGAATCAACCCCTGCACCAAGTGAGAGAGAACAAGAACTGCGCCATGGCGAAAAGCAAATCGTCAAGCGCGTCAACTTCATCTGTCTCTTCGTCGAACTCATCGGAGGATACAACAAACTCAAGCACTGGAACTGTTCGAACTGAGCTTAAGCAACATTAGTTTTCGTATGGTCTTCCCAATTTTCTGACATTTATTTGTCCTCCGAGGCAATACCCTTAGTACGTACCCAAATCTTAGACTTAGACTTTTCAGATAAAGGTCAGTTACACAAAATATTTTACTTGAAGTTGGCTAATGGTTTTTTATTCGTAAGCGTACAATTTTATCAGAAGCAGTTTTAAACACATTTTCCTAACTTACACAATTAGTAATATCCTCTAACTGGGCCGCTGGCTATGTTGAGCTTATGTTGCTTGTAATATTTAAGCCCGAGCTGAGGTAGACGAAACTGCTGAGTGCATAAAAGCTTTATCAGTTCATTGTTACGCTTTTTCGGACCACAGTCATCTTTTAACTATTCTCTCTCTTCTTTGGCTGGCGTTACAGTCCGCTGTGGTCCTGAGCCTCAGCTACATGACTCCCTATCAGGCACGGTCTTGTGCTAGTTACCAGTAGCCACGTACGTTCAGCTGATTGGGATCCCTTTCCAGCTGCATGTGACACCGGAGTCGTGGTCTTGATTTACCGCGTTGTCCCTCGGGGTTGGTGTCGAAGACTTTCCGGCTGGAGCATTGGTATCCATTCGTTCTATATGACTTAGCCATCGAGAGACTCGAACCCGTTTGACCAGATCGGTGTCGCTGTATTGGTCTCTCAGTCTCCTCCTCAAAGCACCATCAGTACGATCAATCAAAGATAATATGGAGATCTTTCCTCTCGAAACGACCAAGAATCCCCTTTCGCTTTGGTTAGTTTCCACACAACTTTGCTATACAACAGCACTGGAACTTTTAAGGTCTTATAGGGATATATTGGTCCTTCGAAAAAGTGGTTTAGTCCCTAATTGCCTTCCAAGTCGAGCTCGAATTGAGCATAGCTTGCGGTAACTTCGGAGTTTGGGTAGACAAAGTCTTTCTATAGAAACTTTTTGTACGAGACGTCGGTGTTGGTTGATGTAGAAATTTAGGTCTTTTTGTTGTAGACACTTAGCTCATTCTACATCGCCATTCTGCAAAGACGGACTTACTTACTTATCAGTCTGGCGACCCGTACGGACGTCTCTATAAATACTGTCGTACGCGGCCTTAAATTCGACTGATATCGACTTGAAACTCCTAGGTTATGATCTGCCCTAATTTGAATATTTGGTCAATAGTGGATTTGGCTAGCCTGAAGCTAAGCTCATATCTGTGAACCATGTTGTTGACGTAGAGTTTGACAACACAAAATATTTGATGTGCTATATTCGGGAGGCTAATACCCCTGTAATTGGCACAGCTTAGAGGGTCTTCTTTTCTGAGGATCTGCAAGTGATGCTAAGATTCCATTCGTCGGGCGTATGCACTTTAATCCGACCAGATCTTGCACCTGATCAAATCATCGCCAGCTCCTGTAAAAACTTCGGCTGGCAGTCCATCGGTAGCAGCAGCCTTGCTGGACTTTAGTTTGGCGATTGCTGCCGGGAGGTGGGAATTCGTGTCCATCGCCATCGCGATGGTTTATTCTGCCTGACAGCGGTATTTTGGTGGTCATCGCCAGTAATGTTCTCTCCATATTCCCAGCACCGACTGTAATTCCACTCTCAAAGTTCCCATCCTTATCCCTGCAGGCTTCCGTTCGGTTTTTGTGAACCAGACGTGTTCTTCTTACCTGTTAGAGTTCCTGTACCTCATTCCTGCATTAACAGTCTCGATCGTGCAAATTTCCATCTTTTTCTTCCGGAAAATCCGGCGCCGGAACTCTTCTTCTCATCTAACTGCTATATTCAATTAAATCTTACTTGATTTTATAATGTCCACTCTTCTCGTTCATTGCGTATTATCGAATGCCTGTATGCCTGATTATGCTTGGAGCCTGGTTGCAGCCACCTACACTTGCTTCAATATAATTTAAGAGTATTGCCACAGTATTTATGCTTAGAAATTAAACTATAGTTTCTTAATTATAACAATAATATGAGTGGCGCTATAGCCAATAGATCTAGGCTAAGGCCAAGATTCTACAGCAACCTCTCTTGCGTTTGTCTATCACGAGTGGAAGTTTGTTTAGTTTCTATCTAGATTTAGAAACTAGAACGACATATGCTTAAATTCTAGAAAAATTAATTTCCCACTGGTCGGAAAATCGTTTAATTATATTTTCAATTCATGTACCTAAAGAGGACCAGTTAAAAACGGTAGGAAAAGAAATTAGAATAAAAAAAAGCTTGCTTTATTTTAAAGCTACACTAATGACACTATGATTGAATATCTCATCACTCAAATGCCCTACTCGGCTTCACTAACATTGCTCCCAGCGGTCGGTTCAGCTTCTGATAACTGGGTTCAATATACGCTGCGTTATTTCAGTAATAGCGTCTCGAATGTTGTCCTCGATTTGACTTAGCCCCAAAGCCAAGACGACTGGATGGGGCAGTTGGTTGAGTGCCTGCCCCTGGTTACCGGGGGCAGTGAAAGCAAAGTTAATACGCTTTTATCTGGTTTCTAAATATGGTCCACTCACCATTTGCCGTTGGAATCAAATTAACGGTAGCATCACTGGTCAATCGGTGGAAGTACTCTGACCGTGATTATCACAATGGACCAACATGCTCTAAGTGTGCTGGTGAATGCACTAGCAGCTCACCTACCTAACCTAACCTAGCCCCAAAGCCGTCAAATTTCCCCTTCACAACTACGAGCTTTTGGTCGCTTGTACTGCATCCATCGTGTTCGAAATACAGCCTCATGTTGTCCACCTCTGGCCACAGGAAGTTGGCTCTCTATACATGAGACCATTGAAGGTAACGATGTCTCCTTCCTCATTTCGAAAGAAATAAGGTCCGATGATGCCCCCTTGCCACGAACCTTATCAAAAAGTCAATATTTGTTGATGCATTGATGCTCGGTCGAACACTTGTGAATTATTTTTGCTCCAATAAGGAACGTTTTTAGTTGTTCGCATAGATGCTGAGTCCAGAAAGGAGGATTTTCTGGCCAAAGTCCGTATCTCCGGCAAACATTTGCCGTGCCCAATAAGTGAACTCACGGTTTTCTAGGCTCAAAATATTATTCCATATACCTCCTCTACCTACGCACAAAAGAATGACTATGCCACCATTGTCACCATTTCATTCTTAAGAAAATCACAATCAAATAATAAAATTTTAAAATCATATCCATCAAATTCTCTTTTATTCATCGAAACATCGAATGAAAATCGAATCAAATATCGAAAAACCAAAGAAATAAAGTTCGTTTTGATAAAATTTACTTTTGTATTTAACATGTATACTACAAAATGTGTTTCACAAATAAATTATGTAATATTTATAAGTCTTAAGCTGCATCATCTATCGTAAATTGAAGGAAAGAAAGTTCACTTTGAATTTCTGAAGAATCTGTTTTCTGTTTCCAGCCAAATGTATTTTATTGTAAACTTTATTTTCCAATTTTGAACTTACATTCCACAGTTTTATACAATTCAGTGCATACATATTTATTTTCATTTCAAATAAATTAATTATCAGTGTCAGTCCTTACAGACAAAATTAAACATAAAATAATTGAAACTATGTCGATTTATTTATTACATAAGCACACATCTGACTTCAGTGTTAATTTGTATAGATTTAAGTTTATAACATTAGTGTGCTGTAATTCTGTTAGTGTAAGGTTTCTCACTTGTACGCACATAGTTCGAGAATAAAATTAATTTCATGTCATACATATTCGACTCAATTTATAACTAATCTTAATATAAGTATTCTCATTATAATAAAACAGTACATATAATATTTGTTTTTTTCTCATGTGTCCTTTTTGACTAATTATTCTGCAACTGTTTGGATCCGTAATGCTTATGCAAATTCAATGAAAGAGGTCAAAAGTAAATATATGTAGTCAGCAAGTTAGGACGCACAACATCCACGTCTTGGACAGAGCGTCACCATGGGCAGCTATAACTCCCAGTAACCGAGATTTAACGCAGACTAACTCTTGCTTATCGCTATTTCTTTGGGCTCAAGCTTCTCTAGAAAGAACGAAGCTAATATAATATAATCATACCTGTCCTGCTCGATGGCGCGGAAGGCTGGGTAATCCCAAAAACAAATGAAGAGGCCCCTGGTATTTTCGTTTAATCTTTGGCTGTTTAATCTTTGGTCCTGCTCGCACCGATGGTTTCTGAAGAAGAAGATACAACCATGAACTATACAGGCTGTAAAGCGAGATGAATCCAGCCAGGCGTATACAGATTAAAGGCCTAGGATTGCTTGGCCATGTAGAGCGCATGAACAAGACTGCTTCAGCACGAATAGTCTTCGTCGCCAAATCAGTGGGACAACGTATGGCAGCGATGGCGCTCACA